>BGPR01002156.1:131517-166903 GCA_013235015.1 Araneus ventricosus
AAGTTGTACAATCTCATTTTTTAGATCAGAAAAAGACTTAATGGAGATGATCAAAGTGTTCGGATATCGCTCATGATACAATCTTCATGCTTCGAGTACGTTCTCATTTGCTTGATCATAGATTAGATAAATAGCTGCCGATTCCTCGTTTGTGGAGTCCACCAAAGCCTTCACGAAGTCGGTTCAGACGATATTATCACGATAATAATCTGAAGCATTGAGGATGTGGTTCTATTAACCCTCTGATTGCCGATTTTTTAAAACAGCTATTTAGATTAAACGTTCGTAAACGTGTTCAAATACCGTTGAACCAAGCAAATTTCTATTTATAGGCAATATTTTATTAGTATAATACGATTCGATGCTGTAATAATACTAAGTAAACACAGCAGTTTGCGAAAATCGCAGATTGCATGAGAAAGTAGACTTACTGCCTACCTGCGGAAATCGCAGGATAAGCAGAGAGACGGCTAAAGAAGTATCAACATTTGTTTCGATTAGCTTTCTGCTGAACCTTAAAAAGCCAATCAGCTGGAAACAGTCGATGCTGTTTCATCCCAAAATGGGAATTTGCATAGATAGTGCTTGACGGTAACATTCTGGAGATGTGTTACCCTCTGGCACGAAAGTAATGACGTCAGAAGTGACGACTTGTGTTTTTTAGATGCGTTTCGGAGTTACTATGTGGCGCATGTGGGGTGTATGTTACACACATCAGAAGGCGCTCTGGATGAAGAAAACAATTTATTTAATAGAAACAACGATATTGAAAACGGTATGTCATGACGATTCAAGATGTGAGGGTAAGCCCATGGACTCCAAAACACGGGTGAAGAAAAGTCACCGGAGGAGCCGGGTGTAAACAACCTGGAAAGAACCAGCGGGAGTGGCCTCCCCTAAACTTTCTCGTATACTTTTCAAACATTTGTCATTTCCCTTCCCCCTGCGTTGATAAAAAGTTCGAACCAACTGTAACCCAGAATGCAATGACTATCAGAAGGTTTTTCATTGTTGATTATAGTGATAATAAAATATTGAGGTGAAGAATCATATTCAAAAAGATACGTATGTATTAAAACTTCGCAATATTTATTTTCTTATCAAACTCGAGCAATGCCAGTTCCGCGTGCGGAGAAGAAAACAGGAGAATAGCTTGCGCATGCGCAGAGATTGTTTCCAGCACGCAAGTAAAACGAGACGACCTAAATGTTTGCTTCCTTACAAAATCTCGCCGCCAGAATTGGTTTTTGGCAAACTGCCAAGTTTTCGAAGTGCCTCTTCTTTGCACAGGCATTTCTACTATTGCGCATGCGTATGGAGTTGAACAAGTATGCGATTATACAGACCGACAGACAATCAACCCTTTGACGGATTTGGCCCAAAATTTTATACGGACCTACATTCATGACGATAAAACTGTGTATAAAATTTTATCCATCTGGCTTTTCAAGTTTTTGAGTTATAGCGTTCGCATGTTATCGAACATACAGACAGACAGACTTCCCGTCGACGGATTTTGTCCAAAATTTGATAGAAACCTACAAATTATGTTTAAAGACCACATACCAAATTTTATCCCCGTAGCTCTAATAGTTTGCGAGTTATCGTGTTCACAGACACACACACAGACAGACATAATTCCAAAATTGTGTTTTTCGGAATCAGGGAGGTCTAAAACGTGGAGATTCGTCAAAATCTCGAGTTCGAATTTTTTGACGATTACAATACTTTCTTTTTGTATACTTCGTATACGAGAAAGTAAAAAAGGCAAAAGAGAGAAAGAGTTCTCGGTTGAACGACTTCATATACTCCGCTGGCGGTAAATCCTCAAGTTGCCACAAGCTGGTTCACAATTACGACGAGCCAGGCACGACGAGTATCGGAAGCATGGTGGTCAGAGTCAAGGTCCGAATCTTTTGATTCGAATCCGCTACAACTATTTCTTGACATTCAGAGTAGAATCCAACCTTAGGGGTCTATTCTGGTACCCCCGGTTGGGTTGGGAGATAACACTTTTTCCGTTGTTAACGGCCGGGAAAAGTGTTATCTCCCAACCCAACCGAGGGTGCCAGAATAGACCCCTTAGTTTTCACAGTAAATATCGTTCATCTTAATAGATAATATCACTTCTCTTATTTTGTCAAAGCAATTTACAAACATCCTATATACTAGCTTTATATATAATAAATTCATGGAATTTGTTGTTCATAACCCATTACTACGATACCAATCTGTATCTATATTCTATATATTTGATGTACATAAAGGATGTTATAAAATTATAAAGAGTTAGCGCTGAAATGCAATAAAATATTAAAAGATATTTTATTTTCAAAATCAGAATTATGCAAATTTAATGTTTCTAACTCATAAGAAAACATTTAAATAAATTCTTTATTTTTAAAGAATAAAAATAAATGATATCCTACTTTTTCCATTTTGAACAGCATCACTACTTTATACACAGCTCTCTACAAGCATTGTAGCTCTCAGAACTTTAAATATATCACCATGCAACATAATCAGAGGAAATGCATGATAGTGATATCGTTAATCGTATATCGTTCATCTTAATAGGTAATATCATTTCTCTTATTTTGTCAAAGAAATTTACAAACATCCTGAATACTAGCTTTAGGTATAGAAAATTAATGAAATTTGTCGTTCATAATCCTTACTACGATATAAATCTGTTTTATAAAACCAAAAAAATAATCTGCTCTAATTATTTCAAACTTCAAATAGAAGGAGTTAAGATCAAAAAGAGACATATATGCTTTAAAAAACAATTCTCGTAATAGCTTTGAACCCTCAGATACACCACAATAACGGGCATTATTTATCCTTGAAAAACGACCATAGAAAAATAGAGAAACCGTAGCTATTTTTAACATTGAAAAAAAAACGGATTAACTTTTTATAGCCGAAAAATTTTAGATATAAGCTCGACTTTGAAAATCACTTTTATACACATATCTTCTCATTTGATCCTCGGCGCTGCTGCATTCAACGTTTGAAGCAGAATTTTTCAAGTAAAAAAACATTTCCCAGTATCAAATTGCGTCTGATATGAAAAAAAAGACGAAAAACGCTATAGAATTTATGACGAAGAGAAAATCTCATTTACACATGAATTTCCCTGAGGTCATCTCCATTCCGTTGTAAAGCAAGGCTTCGGATCAATATCGAATGCCTTCTGACAGCTGCAGGAAGCGGAGAGACGGGATAAATAAGTCGAGATATCTACTATTACCGAAAAATATAACACACTTTCGTTTTCTCCCATGTGTAAAAATGAAATAAAATTCAAAAGGGAAATATGAGTTGGATAAAATTCCGATTTGAATTTTCATTTGTCAGTTTGACGCAGAGTGGCTGTTGCTATTCTAGATGGGTGAGGATGAATCTGTCATTTATTTATCAAAAAAGTAAAGTTATCAAATCTCTATCGATTTTGGCATTTGGAGAGAGAGAGAACTACAATGAATGCACTGCTCTTATAAAGAAAAATATCTAATAATAATAAAGGAAGAAGTGTGTCTCTGTGTTGAAGCTGTACAAGACAGACCGTTAGACCTAGAGCTCCCAAATTTGGTACAAATATATTTTGGAGGGTGAAGGTGCCACTGCGAAATATTTCTATATGAAAACAATTTTGAAAATCAATATCCCTGTGGCATCATCGCGGCATCTGGCAACATCCTGAATTGTGATTTCATGCAGATCGGATCCGCCCTCTTTGTGATGTCACCCATCGAGCCTGTTACAGTATTTAAGGACTGATTGCTACTGTTCACTCTCTGCTCTTCCTCTTTTGTATCATTTGATTAGCTAGCTGTATAATGATTTTATGATTTAGTATTTTAATTTAATAGCTGTTTCATTAAATTTGTTATTTGTTATCGAGTAGTCTTGCTTTGACTTCGGCACCAGTTACGCACAATGGAATACTTCTGATTTATATGGAATACAGGTATAATTAGGCTTGCCATATTTCTGAAATGTTCAACCGGGACACCTGAATGCCCCCCAGCGCCGCGGGTATTCAAGGGTACACACCCTTGGCGGGTTTTTAGAGTGTTTTAGAGGGTGTTTTAGAGTTTATTCTGAATGCTATGAATAAATGGTTACTGATTAGGAACCTAAACCAGGGGTAATAATAAATGTCACAAGCAAATAAATTTAAACATTTTATTTCTTACATGATAATATTTATAAGTTACTTAAGTAAGAAGAAACACTTTGAATGAGGAATAAAAAATTTAACAATATTTACATGTACTTTTCATTGGCTAGGACTTTTTTTAGAAAGTCTTTTTTTGTTTTTAATCTTGTCGTAAAAATCTTCACAAGCTAATCCGATATTAATTTTACATGTCATCAAGTCTTCAACCGTAGATTTCTTCATCAAACCCCTATCATCAGTCCATGCGTTGTTCATCAAAGAAAATACTCTCTCAACTGGTGCTGATGTCCCAGGTAAGCAGAAGGCATGGTCACGATTGGCGAGACAAGACGATACGATGACAATATTATTTATTAGCAGACCATCACTCTTCTATAGTTTTTACTTTTCATACAGTACAGTGAAATAAATGACAAAGTAATTATCCTAAATAATCCTTCACAGTTAATTATTTTTAGACTTTTTTGGTCATCTATAATCAAATTTAATTTTTACCGGGACGTGAAGTAAACCGGCCGGGACACCGGGATTTTGTCTGAAAACCGGGACGTCTGGCAAGCCTAGGTATAATAGATAGAGAAGCCGAGTAGGGTAGCATCGTACAAGTTAACATGTAGCACTTGAGTGCCAATAGTTCTATGTACCGACTACCTCAGCAACTATCTCGCCTCTATCAATGCTGTGAAGTTAACTTGACCTAGACGTAGGCCCTAGAAGTTACATCTCCAATGACATAGGTTTGATTATTGTATAACGTTGCATTTATTTTAAACATTTTTAACATTTTAAATATCATTTCTAGCAATACTTTCCACTATCGTAATGAAATTCAAACAAATTTCATTGTTTAGTCAAATCCTATAGAAAACCTATAGAAAAAATTCGAATTAAAAATGTTTGAATTAGCTAAGTTCCAAAAAGGAATTCTTGAAAATTGTATTAATTTTATGAATTCTCTCCCGTTTTTATTATTATCGCCGTATCATATATGCTGTTATTGCTTTTATTTTATAGAGTGTTTATAGAGTATAGAATATTTTTTCTAAGTAGTAACAGATACGGAGAGTATTGCGTGAATTCTTTTTTTTCTCGGTGATTTATGTGTTATGACACAGACAATGAAAAATGTACAGATTGACGTAGTAAAGCGTTTTTCAGAAAACAAAATCTATTTTCGAGACATATGAAGAGTAGAAATCAAATCTGATAGATATGTGCCATTTGCAAAACTGATTTTAGGAAAATACGAAGCAAAAAAGTGTGGTAAAGAAAGCCTATGACTTCATTTTTGCACTAAAATTTAAAACAACAGCAAGGGCATAAAGGCCAAGAGAAGGGGTTGAATAAGCGAATAGGCATTAAATTTCAGGAGTAGCTTCATGATGAAGCAGGATTTGTGTAAAATGCGACTTGCTTTTTCCATTTGAACCAAAATTAAAGATAAAACAAGTACCTTTTTAAGGAAGGATAATAATAATAATAAATGAGCGGAAGAGAACGATCACAATAAGTAATTAAAAACAAATTAGATTAGAAGATGCGACAAAAGATTAATTAAAATATGAGCAAAGCTTAAGATCAAATACGTAGACTGAAATAATAAAAATGGGCATTCATCCAAGCGAAGGTTGAGAAAAACGATTAAAAACTTTCCTTGTAAAATTACAAATACAGGGGGATTCAAAAATCCTTAGACAAGCTTTAGGAGTAGATTAAGAAAGGCACACAAAAACGAGTCATTTTTTAAAAAGAACATGGGGTCGCAAACACAAAGAGCGGCCGTTACAGGCTGCAGTTTGCCAGTGAGTTAAGAAAAAGAAAAGGATACGCCAGATGAGTTAATCTCGGTTGACCCGAAAATCGAAAACTTTAATTCCTTCTCATTTTAGATGTCACCTCACTGGCATCTCGTGATTTTAAATTAAATTATAACACTCGTAGCTAATGGCGGATCGTGAGTTGTAATCATCGGAACGTTGTAGCTTTTAATCTTTCACTATGCAGCGATGGATATTTGCACCACTTACATTTTTGCATTTTCTAATCAAATAATTCAATACCTTGTTTATAATATAGGAAGGAAGGATGAAGGTTTGTTCTCCGGCGTATGCTCCACAACGGGGTTCTTAGTTTGTGCCGGGTTAACAAAAACAATTTATAATATAATTTACTCATTTCACTTTTATTTTGAAATAGGAGAGTACGAGGATGGATCCAAAAGAAAGTTTACAAGGGTAATAAAAAATTATTTATTAACATTAGACAGAAAATACTAAAGGCAATTAAGAAGCATACTTGTCGATCACTTTTCCACATACTCACCAAATCTGTTTATGCATTTATCTGAACGCAGCACCAACCTGTTTAACCCGGCATGGTAGAAATCACATCCTTGCCATTGAGCCAGTTCTCGTCAGCTGTTTTCGCTTCGCTGGTTGAAGAGAAACTTGTTCCATAAAAGTGTCCCTTCAATTTCGGAAAAAGGAAATAGGCACTGGGCCATTATGTAGCCATCAGACGCAAACGCCCTGACATGTTCTGTGATGGTGTCCTCCTCCTGTATGATAATACCCATACTGCTCGCAAAACACAAGAATTGCTTCCGAAGTTCAATTGGGAAATCTGAAGCCACCCCCTATACAGCCCAGATTTAGCACCCAATCTAGGTTCAAAACACTTATCTGAACAAGGTTCTCTTCAAACAGTGGTGTGAAAGTAGCTGCCGAGAACTGGCTCAGTGGGCAGGGACGTGATTTCTACCGAGTCGGTTTTAAAAAGTTGGTCCTGCGTTCAGATAAATGCCTAAATAGATTTGGCAATTACGTTTAAAAGTGATCGGCAAGTATACCTCTTAATTATAATTTTTATTTTCTGTCTATTTTTAATAAATCAATTTTATTACCCTAGTAAACTTTTTTTTTGGAATCCATCTTTCCGTCCTCGTACTTTAACTGCTTTTATTCTAAATAAATTCTCCCATGACTTTTACTGTATTCCTTACTACAATTATGAAGATTTATACAATTGCGGCTGAACAATAAAAAGATAGCGGAGTTCAAGTTTGAAATAAATACACACGTGGGAATATTTTTCTTATCTATTTGCAAGAAAAATGTTATAGCATAACTAAAATAGAAATAACTGTTGGAAAAAAGAGAGACAGCAAAGGACGCATAAAAACGAGAAAGTCCATTTTTCTTCTAATAAGATGCATTTATTACTATTGGGTTTATCATCTTGATAAACATTAAAAGAAAACTTCTAAATTATTATATACACAACACTATATTCTGCAGCAGCAGCATGATGAGCACTCCGTTCACGCTATGTCGACACATACACAGAGAAAACACAGGCATTTTATATACGCCAACATCATTACGCAATACAGAAAATGACGTCATACTGATAAACAAATTTCCACCTTGCGGCACAGGAATAATCAGAAAATTGAGTTACCTTACGGCACGACCGATAATCTCCAACAATAAGCGCTAATTGTATGCTATGTATTAGTATTATAAGAACTTAAATAAAAATAAAACACTACTAAAAATTTACACTAAAGTCTAAGTGTAATTTCCTAGGCGTGGCCTGATTTTGATTGAAATTTTGTACCATCGGAAAACTGCACTTTGAGACAAATACTCAGGCCCATACGCATTCGACACACAAAATTCGGATTACTGCAGACCGAGCCTGTTTAGAGGAATCAATGGCTCTTCTGTTTCACTCAACGACACACCACCGTTAACCTCGTTATACTAGATTAATCTTAATCCCTACAGCCTTCCACAAAAGAAATCTCAAATTTCTACCATGTGGGATAACGCCGCTAGAACCACAGTCCCATTTTCATTTGAGAACGCCTTGTATTTTGATAAGTTCTAGAAGCATAGTTGTTCTACAGCATCGTTCGGTTGAGAATTTGAAAATAATTCAGGCTTAATTGCTGTCACACTTTGTGTTCTATATTTACTGATTTAATGACAAAAACACTCAAACAAAGGCATATATGAAGATAAATATTTGAATAGTTACATAAATTCGCATAATACATTTTATTAATACAGCAAAGCATACATAATTTAATACAATTTAAAAAGAAATCATCTGATTCTAGCAGCACTGGCTGGTTACTCATGATGAAAATGAATGCGAATTTTTTTTCACCGCAACTCTTTCTCAAGAATCATTTCCGCGCCTTTGTATAAATTTCATTTCCTAATACGTTAAGCTCTCAAAAAAATTCTCCATATTTAGAAAATACTTTTAAAGAAATTTATGAATTAACATCCATTAGTTTACTTTCAAAAATCAAGCGTAAAAGTAAAAAAGAAATAGATAAAAGAATATAAACAAAAGAAAATAGAAATAAAATAATCAAAATGAAATTAAAAGAAAATAAACAACATTCTCATTGTTAAAATTCTACGAAACTAGTTCTTAAATAAACAAAAACATGTTGTTTTTCAAAAACTCTGAAATTTCAGATGGCTGTCATTTTTCCGTGAAGATGGAGTGGTAATAGTCTAGCGGTAAATTCATTTACTGATGATCAGTTTTGTGTTTATTATCTATTGAAATAGTTGAAATCTACTAGAGACTAACTAAAAAGACAATAAAAATACAAAAAAAATATCTATAAACGAGGAATGCAAAACCTGTTTCAGATTTTATTTTCAAACTCACTCCGTAATTTTCCCAATATTTAAACAAAATTTATCTGAATTATCTTTTTCACGTCTGTAGCCTTTATTTTGTTTCTTTACTTTTTTTCAGAGCACTGGCCAAAACATTACCACTTAAAACTAGCTTTAACTAAATATGAAACAGCTTCAGAATACTGAAAGTGTACCTTCTCAAATAAATTATTTGAAGAAGTTGCAAAATTCCGAATGAATTAGTAAAGTACATCTAAGTTTAATAAGTATATGTAACAAAAATTTAAATAATTTTCGTTCAGTCTGGCTACAAGCTTCACATTTCTTTTCATCCAAGAAATCGTATATAAACCTGATATAAAGCCAGAAAAGTAATATTCAAAAGAATATTACAAAACCTCATTTCTCTTTGGTTAAATCAATACTTGCTTTTATTCATCCAAAAATGAAAAGAATTTAAATTAAAAATCCTATTTGGCGTTGGGTTTTTTTCTTTTCAAAATCTCAGTTGAATTTAAAATTCAATCTTGTCAGATAGAATTTCCCTGAAAATTATAAAAGAAAGCTAGTTTTGTTACATATTGACAATAGCAATGATTTCAATTACAGATTACTTGTTTTATTATCAATTAGATTTTTTTCCCTTGATATGTATTAGTTAACAATTAAAATATAAAAATATGCATTAAGAGATCTTTGGAAATACGGTTTAATAAAAACTAATTTCATTATTAAAACTTAGCTCAATCCAGTGCAAATGGTTTATTTTAGTTGTATTTCCATCCTGTTCTGTTGCTACACGAGAGCTATTTTGCGACGGACCTCTTAATTTTGAACAGTGGTCAGATGACGAGGACGACATCTGAGCCGCCACTCCCTCTCCAAACTTCCACTCCACACCAGCAGGTGGTCGTTTGGCCCCGACGGATTTGGCGTGCACCAGACCCACTGTTTTGCGATGAAACCGGGTTTAGAACCTCGAACTTTCCTGTCCCGAAGCCTTACCATCAGGCCATTTTTTCCACTACAGAATCCAAACCTTATAATATCTCAGAGATTTCAAACACAAAATGCTGATTAAAGAGCAAATCTTCGATATGTTATTCAGCAGATCGAATTTCTTCTGCCCATTACAAATCTGTAGGAACGCTTTTTATTCCTGCCACTTCTGCAACAACCTCATCCTTTATGTAAAGAATACCAAAGCCTATCTGGAAGTTCTAAAATTATCAGAGAAAAATTCAAGGCAAGGTACAATGAAAAATTAAAGTTATATATATTTTCCCTCTTCCAACACATCAGATATTCGAGCATAAATTCCATGAATATAGTTACAGTGAAACCTCTCTGAGCGGCCACCCCTCCGTTCTGAGAAAAACTGGCCGCTCAGAGGGGGTGGCCGCTCTGAAGGGTTTTCGTTACAATTACAAGATAATTCCTCCTATACATATTATAAACAAGTCTGACACATATTTCTTATTTAAAATGAAGTTTGAGACTTATCTAAAGAGAAAATAGTACTTTATTTAATAATTTTTTACATTTTTTGGAAAAATGATACAATTTGTGACTGTTTTAAGTTTTTACCCTTCTCGGGGGAAAAAAAACACCATTTTTTCAAGTCGTTTTTCAGTTTAAAAAGTAAATCTCTAACCGATGCGTTTGTTAAATGGGATGGGCGAACACACCCGGCGGCCGTTCAGAGGGGTTGGGTGGCCGTTGCTAGGGGTTATTTTAACATTAGGTCTATGGGCCGAAAAATCCGTGCCACGAAAAATTGGCCGTTAAGAGGGGTGGCCGCTACGCAGGGGTGGCCGTTCGAAGAGGTTTCACTGTATTAAATTTATGATACAAAGGATCCTCTTTCTGATTTGAAAGCATAAATTGAAGACCCACTTTGTCATACAAATCGCCGTCTGTTAACACCAATGAATTATCGGGGAAATGAAACAGCAACTGTCATTTATTTAATGCCTTTTATCCATAAACTTGTCATTTGCTGACATTCAGTGTCTCCAGATGTTTTATTAAATTGTGTTCTAATACTAAACCTTACCTTGTATTCTACCACTCAATTACCATTCTTTGCGTTGATGAATTTATAATTTTAATATTTGACATTTGGATTTCCTTTGTTTTTTAACTCCCCTGCAATGTATTTACAGTTCTAATTTTAAATTTCCTATTTCAAGTTGTTTCTTGTTTCTTTTAAAATTTCAAATGTTCCCTGCATTTTTTTGGGCGACTTAACCAAATTTGACTTTTGTGGCAGAAAGCCAGCTAATCAAATATAAAAGTAGTCTTCACCATTACAGTATAAACATCACAATTCATAGTCGCCGATTTTCAGTAAAGATAAGACAATTTAAAAAGTAATTTCTTTCAGAAAGTTACTTCTAAACAGGAATAACTTTTCGTTCAAATTCAAGAAAATATTTCAAAATTATTTATCAAAATTTTGCAACAATGTTTTTCTTTTCTGGTGAAAAACCTGGATTTTTATCTTCCCTTACGAATTATAAGTTCTCTTTCCTTACTCAATATCATCTGGTTATGTTTGCTGTTTCAACTATTGGGTATTTGAACTAACATCTAAAAAAGATACAGGCTTCTTTTTTTCAAAACTACTTTGGTATTCTGTGAGCTAGTTTCAGCAGTGTAGATACGATTTTGGATTACATTCCGAAGGAAACCTCAAAACTTCAGACAAAATTGACCATAACTTTTTTTGGGGGGAATGAAATAGTATCTGCTCTATAGACCATAGTAATAAGAAGAAATATATGTCTGGTTTCAATTTTTTTGAAATAGAATATTTTATAGAGTTTTTGAGAAGATTCGAAATTGCATGTCCCTGTGGTATATTTGCCATAAAAAGCATGCAGAATGGTACCTCGTCCTTAGCTTCGATATAAAAGCCTGGTTTACATCATTCATATCTTAATTCAGTTAAGATATACGAAATGCTCCAATCAACCTGGAATTAAAACTAGTTTTTTCTATACTAAGTATTCAAAATTAATTTTCAAATTCTTTTTCATGGACTTTTTTTTCTCTCAGTTGAATAGTTCAGAATGGCATGATAAATTGATGATAAAATTAAGGGAGAACAGCAATGGTAGCAATCAGTAATCTCAAAACATCTTTGCTAAAACATGCACTTCTTTGCTCAGTAATAAACAAGTCTCCAAAAGTAATAGTATAAGGATTTTTCTGAGATGATTTCCGAAAATATTTAGATAAATTCCTTAAAATCGAGCATGTTCTTTATGCATTTAATTTATCGTATATTGCAGTATTTTCACTCAATGAATAACTTAAAGATTAAATATAAAAACGGTTTTAAAAATTGTTCTTTATTCTGTAAGACCAGTAATATTTTATTTTGCTAAAAAAATCAATATGATTTTTAATAAGGGATTTGGTTTTTTTCAGACCTAATGTACGATTGGCATCGTGTTTCTAAACTGGAAATCAAATTATCAAACACATGAATAGCCATGAAAAAACCATGCATAAACATCGCTTATTGTGGCATTAGAGGAAGATTTAGAACAGTAACTTCTCTGTCAAGGCAGCCTGGAGTTGTTATATAGGACTTATAAGCTAGGTAAACAAGATGGCCAATCCATTCACTCAATCTTTAATCAGGAAGGTATTGGTTAGCATACTTATCTCGATATAACCTGGCTTTATCATGGAGTATAGGACTAAAGTCATGTGAACAAGATGGCCGATCCATTCACTCAATCTTTAATCAGGAAGGTATTGGTTAGCAAACTTATCTCGATATAACCTGGCTTTATCATGGAGTATAGGACTAAAGTCATGTGAACAAGATGGCCGATCCATTCACTCAATCTTTAATTAAGAAGGTATTGGTTGGCAAACTTATCTCGATATAACCTGGCTTTATCATGGAGTATAGGACTAAAGTCATGTGAACAAGATGGCCAATCCATTCACTCAATCTTTAATCAAGAAAGTGTTAGTTGACAAATTTATCTCCAAGAGTATCCGAGATTTATCATGCACTAAAATGAATCCAACATAGAGTGAATTGATGATTCAGGTCGTCTTGGTACCTTTCATCATTCAGGGTTGATCCATTGAATGCATGTAAGTCAGTGTGGCAACCCAAAGAGATATCAGTCCTCTCGTCATCATTCTACCTCCTCTGTCCTAAATTAATGTTCATTTGATGATGAATGGTTCTTCGCATTTCGAAATAGAACACGATGAAAAATTACTTTCTAGAATGAGTCTGAACTCATCTTTAAACGTTACAGACATAACATAACACCATTCCATGCCCCTGCAACTGTAGTAAATAGGAAAATTTCTAATCTTGCATTTTTGAACACACAGCTGTTTCTGATTGTAAACTTACCACCCATAGAGACAGGCTGTAAGAGGGAGATCCTAGTGTTTACTTCTTGGAAAAACAGAATTCAAGGAACTTTTCTATTTGAAAAAGGGAACAGACAGTTGATTTTCTAAGTGAAACTTTTTTCTTATTGAGTCTTTTATTTAATTAGATTTTAATATTTGCCTTAACAATAATTTTTAAGGCGCGATTTTTTTTGAATAAGAAAGAATAAAATATTTGATTCTAAGGATAATAATAATGAAGAACAAAAAAATAATTAATAATAACTTTCTAGAAATTCCATAAGTAAAAATAAATTAATTAATTAAGCTTTACATAAATTAATTAAAACTTTACCACACAGCTACAACCTTAAAGTTATTAAAGCAGCGTCGCGGACATGAAGTTGAAGAAAGATCACAACCCCCGTAGAGTTAAAAATTGATAATTCTCTATATCGCTGCCTAATTAAAAACGCAACAAGTTTACAAATGTTTACAGGAGCTATCCCATTAGGAAAGATTGCTATTGTGCTATACATTATAAAAAAAATTTTGGTAACACAGAGCAAAATAAAACTTTGAAAGAACACAAAATTACACAGTTAAACATGAAATAACTGGACAATAATAAAAACTAAATGCAATGGAAAAGCTATAAGAGGAGTAAAAAAAATACATCCAAAAATAAAAAAAGGAAAGGAAAAAGATGAAAAACTAAATACAATAATAAAAATAAAATACAAAATGTACACCAAAACAGAGAAATGGGCCGCACAGAGTTTTAATAAGTTCGATTTTGAAAAAGAGTTAACAGATCGAACTCTATTTGAAGAAGGTGAAACACGGTGGATCTTGAAAGAAAGTCCTGGAAGAACGACTAAAGCAGTTTGAATTCATTAGGGGATGATGGGCCGAGGAGGAAACATTACAGACATCAATTCTTGCCTTCTTCAATCGACAATCATGTTCTCTAGCTCAAATGAATCGAGCACGTCTCTGAGTTTGGATTAAAGAGACACACATAGTTGAACACAGTTATACAATTAGGGAGAAAGCAACCATTTTAAGTATTTCGAGTTCACTGTTGAAAACTGTGCAAAGTTTGATGGGCAAAAAGAAACCTACTGCAATCCTCTGAACAAAAAAAATGCCAATATTGCAGTAGTTAACTTTGAAGAAATACAACACCGAGGATTTTTTTTCCTGTTATGTTTTGACAAAATTATTGCGTCTGAAAATATATCTTTACACATTTTTATTTAACTTGACTTGTTTCATGTTTGTAAAGACGAAATTTTGTTTACTAGAATTTTTAAATTTTGTATACTTGTGGATTCACGATGACAACACACTGCTTTTAGATTTTTAGAGCTTAATTATCAGTTAATCGATTAATTTAAGTTGAATTTGGATTTCATACAAGTAGCACCACCGGGTAGTGAGTTTGAGAAAAATTGATTTCAAGATTCTATAAACTTTATAATAATGGATTATAATTTCAGGACTAAAATGAAGAAAATAATTAAAATTTTTTAAAATCTGCTTTTTATTACACTAATAAAAATGTTTTTAAAAGGTGTTTTCAATAAATTAATTTAGAGTTCATTCCTTATACTTTATTACTGCGTCCACTTGATCTTCATACATGCAGACTTTCATTATAAAGGCATCCTGGAACCGCAATGAAAGAGATTTCAAAGTCGAAGCACCGCACTGCGAGAAACATAAATTTGTCTAGAAAACCTAGCTTGTAGTAAATTAATTTCTGTTCACCCGATCGCCCTACATATCTATATATTTAAAATAATCGGCAAAACCATGAAACAGTCCCCCATAACCAACTACTGGACCGATTTCGATATTTTTTTATTTCATATGGAAGCTTATGACCTCTATATATGTCATCAAAGGGCGCCTGCCCTCACCACCCTCCATTTTCGAGACTAATCGAAAAATAAAACTTTGGCAGAGTTCCTTCAGCCTCTGCAATTCTCTAATTTATTTCGCCAAGTTTCAAGCATAATCGCAGGCTATTAATATTACGGCTGGTCACCGAAGGCGGCTAGTTAACAATTAAGGTAAATGAATTCACATCGCAGCAATACTATGAGCTCCAAACCTGAAAGCTGATAAACAATTTTTCCAAAAACTATTATTTTTATAAAGTTCCTTAAAAAAAGAATCTGCTTATTTTATGAAAGGCAACTTTTTCATAAAATTGATAGATGAGTATAAAACTTTTATATTATATTATTTTGATGATGTATTTACCTTTCATAAATTTTTTTCCAATCTTATTAAATATATTATTAGAGCAGGACTCAAATATTTTATTACAGATTCAAAAAGATGCTGTACATTAACTTTTGGAAGCCTGAGTAGAAACAACCACATATTTCATTTAGGGTATTGGAAAACAGCAAAACTATTGAACGTAAAATACTCTACAAAGAATCATTTCACCATGAACTAAGAAAGTAACGGCAACAGCCAATTTCTTTTATTTATTGGCTTTCGTTTTACTGTGATGATTATATTGCTAAAATTTGAGTATATTTGTTTATAGTTAGTTGTTTGCCTTTTTTATTGCAGTAATACAAAATTGATATGTCTTCTCTTTTATTTCTGCTTTTAGTTACCTATATATTTTTGTAAGGAAATTCTACAGAATTGAGTTTTATTGAAAAAGAATATAAATGATTCGAAAATGAATTCGATCTTAAAATGATTGTGAAGCAAATGAAAATCAGATATCGAAAACTTTAAGAAAACTAAAATAAATTAAAGTAAATTAATCTTAAGTTTCAAGAGAAAAGAATGAGATCACAAATGATAATTAAAACAAAATGATTAATGCTTATCCGTATACGATTCGTTGTAGTATATACTATATCGATTCATACGATTCGACATAGTATTGGAAATGTCGAAAAATAACATAAGCTAATATTGGATTGGTTTGTCAATGTCCCATTTTGAAGGGAATTTTGCTATTTTGGGAAGGACCTGGTAATTTTGAGTCGTGGTTCGATGACAAGAAGGACATTGAACCGGCATCCCAATCCACATAGTTCCACAACATCAGCATAAAGGAGTTTGATTCTCGGTCATATTTAACGTCCATCATGTCGGCATATGATGGACGTTAAATGGATGACAAATGGATTCAAGTCTCCAATTCCGATCCAAAAAATCAAACTTTACTACCAGGATGTCGCCTAAAAAAATTTTTTTTTATGCGAAACATTTGTAAAAAACGGGTGCTTTCTATTTTAGTTTGCTGTTAAAAATGATTGAAGTAGTAATTGATTCATACTGAAGTGGTGATTGACTACTTTCAATTCAATTAAAACAAACAATTGAAATTGAAATCCCGGAATGCGACAACAGCTTGATTTCCCAGCTCACTCTAAATGCTTTCAGCTTGTTTACGCTCAACTGCAGCTCTACCCGTTTCACATTCTATTCCTAATTATCGCCTCGATCTTCTTCAGAGATATTAAACACTATTGACCAGACAAGGAGAGAGGAGTTCAAAAATCCTCTAATTTCAGATTAATCTTAAGATTTTCTTTAATTTTTCCATACTGCTCAGATCTCCACAGTCCACAAGGTTTGCTTTCAACCAAGCAGACTTTTCTTATTATCAGTAGTAGTAGTCTCTAAACTAGGTGAAAAAGATTCCTAAATTCTTCGTTATTCGAAAGTCCTGGTAAGACGTTAAATCTAGACTTCCATATTTAACAAACTAAGTCAAAACACATTAATTAAAAATTATTATCTTATCCAGATACCTCATCTTTTAAAACAGAGGTGCAAGCAACTAGTTGGAAAGAATATTACTTATACCTTAAAGGCCTTTAAATTTTACCTAGATCTAACTTTTCCACTCAACCAAAGCCATGGTAATTAACGTAGCATCTTTTCTGGAATCATCCGTAGTTAAAAAAAATTCGAAACTAGATAATTTGTTACCAAGAAATTATTTTTCCCCTTTAATCAGAAGCCAACAGTAAGTAAATCTTTGCATTTTGGTAAGAATTTTGATAAATTTCTCTGTATTCCTTTAGTTATATACATGAAGAACTGGATACCGGAAGAGCTAGACAATATACAAAATTTTCGATTTACAAGTACCTAAATACAATTTTTATGAATTTTATATTAAAATAACTTTCTAGTGTGACGGGATAGAAGAATGAAACAAGAGAAAAGGCCCACCAGAACTATCGTGCATTGGCTTCTGAAGAGCCAGAAAAACTGGTACACCTTCTTAATATCGTGTCGGGCCCCCACGAGCACGCAGAAGTGACGCAAAACGACATGGCGTGGACTCGACAGATGTCTGAAGGTATCCTGGAAGAAATTGACACCATGAATCCTGCAGGGCAGTCAACAAATCCACAGGAGTGCGAGGTGGCGGAGATATCTTCTGAACACCATGTAGCAAGGCACCCCGAATATCTTCAATAATGTTCATCTCTGGGGATTTAGGTGGACAATGGAAGTGTCTAAAGTCAGAAGAAGGTTCCTGGAGCCACTTGGTAGCAACTCTCGAGGCGTGGGGTGTCACATTGTCCTGCTGGAATTGTCCCAATCCGTCAGAATGCACAATGGACATAAATGAGTGTAGGTGATCGGGCAGGATGCTTAAGTACCTGTCACCTGTCAGAGTCGTCTCTTAGACGTATCAGGGGTCCCATAACACGCCAACTGCACACGTCCCATACCATCACAGAGGCTCCACCAGATTGAACAGTCCCCTGTTCACATGTAAGCTCCATGAATTCATGATGTTGCCTCCATACTCGCACACGTGCATCCGTCCGATACAATTGGAAACGAGACTTGTCAGACCAGGCAACGTGTTTCCAATCATCAACAGTCCAATGGTAGTGTTGTCGGGCTCTGAGAGCCCATATTAATGACGGTCCGTTGAACAGTTCACATGCTGACACTTGCAGATGCCCCATCATTGAAACCCGTGGCAATATGAGGAAGTGTTGCACGTCTATCTCGTTTAAGGATTCGCGTCTGACGTCAATGGTCCAGTTCTTACAAGGTCTTTTTCCGTCCGCACCGATGGCAGAAATTTGATGTTTTACCGCATACCCGATATTCACGGTACACTCGTGAAATGGTTGTACGCGAAAATCCAAATTCCATCGCTACTTCGGAGATGCTATGTCCTATCTCTCGTGCGCCGATTCTAACGCCACGTTCAAAGTGATTTAAATCTTGATAACCTGTCATTGCAGCAGCAGAAACCGATCTAATTCATTTGTCAGACATCTGCTGTCTTATATAGGCGTTGCCGACCGCATCGGGTTACGATGATTGGTTGCAAAGCTCCGTTATTTGCATATGCACGCCTGTACCAGTTTTTCTGGCTCTTCAGTGTACGTTGCTACTGGTAAGTGTATCTGCTTGCATTGACCCTCCCCCTCAAATAACAACATTTTTATTTTATTTATTTATTTATTTTCGGTCGCAAACAACACAGAAATATTAAAATGAAATGGTACAATTTAGCAAAATCAGATATTACGTTTTGCTGTCTGGATTAGTATAAATTACATTATCACAGAAAAAAATTAATACTGCATTTAGAGAAACAGAATTTTATAACGAAGTTAATCCCCCTAGACACATTTTTTTGTAATTTACATCTTAGATAAATTTATTAAAAGCAGTTTTTAAAAACACACTTTGGTTTATATAATGAGAAGTAGATTTTTTTCAATTTTATTATCTTTTACTTTTTAGTCTTTAATATATAATTCATTATTTTAAACTAGACGGTTACACCCCCTGCTCGCTCCGCTCCCCAACCCCCAAGAATCACGTTGTGATTCTTTTGGGATCACTACGTGATCCCATCTTGCTTTGCTCGCTCGTCATACATTTATGCATTTCTGCTAGTAATTGGAAATTATAAATACATTAATTACTGAAAGTAAATTTAAATTATCTGAAATTGCATGAACTCCTAAAATCAATTTTTCATGAATTATTAAAATTAAAATCTTTTGGTAGCACAGAGATATATATGTAAATGTTAGAAAGAAATCTGAATGCTAATATATATAATTCTAAGATGTTTAAAAATCAAAATTATTTACATCAATCACAAATCAGTCATTTAAAACTTCTTTCCATAAACAATTGGCAATATTTTCAACAGCTTTATTTGCCCTAACTTCATTCCACCAGAATTTTAAACATGCCCTCTTTTCAATGAAATGTTGCGGATAAAAGCTTCCCCACATGTATTCACACTCACTCCAATTATTATTTAGCCAAGAAAGATATAACTTTTCTCTCTGGGCAGTTATTTATGTGTTAACTCTATCGATACGGGAACGTCCCAACCGTCCCTTCAAGCAAAAGACGGTGGACGTCCGAATATCACTGTTAAGTTTCCACCCCCTTTCGTTAAATGTGATTGATTTCACACCCGCAGCGCGCGCTTTCTTCGTTAGAGCGGCTTATCCAGAAGGGTTTGGGTAACGGGAGAGGAGGTTCTTAGAATTCGGAGATTGCCAGCTGTCATTGCGGTTTTTGAGAGAGGAAGTGAATTTCCCTTATCTTTGAAAGAGGAACTCGGGCGTTCTCGTATTTTGAGGTCTCTCTATTCCAATGGTCTTAGGAATCGGAGGGTTAAACCTCAGAAAGTGTAAGTTGTCAAGAGATGATATAACCCATTTTACAACATTTTAGCTAGAAAAGGACCATTTAGAGATGAAAGTGGCTTGAAATACGCTCATATTAACTATTCAAAATTGAAACCATAATAATTATGTATTTTTAGCTTTCTAAAATTGATAAGATCCTGAATTTACTCATGTTATGCTGCCCATAAAGCTTCCTCATATGTATACAGATTCACTCCAGCTACAATTTAGTCAAGAAAGGTACAACATTTTTCTCTGGGTAGTCATTTCCGTTCTTTAAAACTCAGAAAATGTGAGTAGTCGAAAGATGAAATAGCCATTCCTCAACCTTTTAGCTGAAAAATGCATATTAAGGAGACATTCATTCATTTGCCCAGTCGAAAATGCAACACTTAAACTTATTTTGTTCAAACTATTTAACTTTTTAAAAAATCGTTTTCTCAGACTTTCGGCTGATGTAAGCAAACCAAACTTGCGAGCTGTTGCCAATCGGCGATTAAGAAATTCGGCTCTTTTTTCCCCGCCACATATGAGAATTATATATAGAGATTATTGCAGAATCTTGAAATCAATTGTTTCTCAAATTCACTACCAAGTAGCACCATATGTAGAGCATCAAAATCTAATTTCATCATTCTGTTCAACGATAATCAAATACTAAAAATATTAAAATAACATATTATCATCCAGAATCTACAAGTGTACAAAATTTCAAAACTCTAGCACATCAGGAAGCTAGAGAAAAATCGAATACAAAATTCCATCTTTACCCAAATGAAACAAGTTAAGTTAAATAAAAGTATGTAAAAGTAGTAATTTTTTTCGTGTCAGAATTATAGCACGTCGGGAAATTACTATCAAAAGGTTAAATTCTTTATTTTTCAATTCTATTGTGAAAGAAACCAGCGGGAGTGGTCTCCCCTAAACTTTCTTGTATACTCCTAACACATGTAGGGACAAAAAAATAAGCTAAAACCCCTAACGCAGTGGAGATAAAAAAAAAAAAAATAAGCGAAATTAAGTCAGTTCCCCGCAAACTCGCTCGGATAAAAATTTCGAATCTACTCTATTCCCAGAACGCATCAAGTTTTGTACAGCACACGTTCAAACGACTAAACGGAAATAAAATAATCCGAGCAGGATCAGAATTCGCCGAAAGGGAGAAAAAAGCGCCAAGAAGGAGCCGCTGACTATCATGCACAGAAGATTGCGTACAGTACGCATGCGTGTGGAGATAAAAAAAACTTAACAAGTATGCGATTATACAGATCGGCAGACAGTCAAAACCCATTGACGGATTTGGCCCAAAATTTTATACGGATCTACATTCATGACGAAAAAATCGTGTACCAAATTTTATCCATATAGCTATTCAAGTTTTTGAGTTACAGTGTTTACATGAACGTGGACAGACCGACAGACGGACTTCTCGTGGACGGATTTTGTCCAAAATTTGAAAGAAACCTACAAATTATGTATCAAGATCACATACCAAATTTCATCCCTGTAGCTTTAATATTTTTCTAGTTATCGAGTTCACAGACAAACACACAGACAGACATAATTCCAAAATTGTGTTCTCGGACTCAGGGAGGTATAAAACGTAGAGATTCGTCAAAATCTCGAGTTCGAATTTTTTTGACGATTACAATATTTTCTCTTCGTATACGAGAAAGTAAAAAGATTAATTTTATCATTTTGAAAATGCATGTGAGTACGTCAAAAGGTAAGATCATAAAAGAATAGAAGTATTAGTTCCCCTTAGATACATCTCTGTTCGATCCGACTTCGCGTTTTCATTTTTAAAAAAATAAACGCGAGTTTGAAAATTAATGAGTACATCTTCTCTCCATACGTATAACTTGGGGTTAAGAAAAGAATGCGAGCAATGATGATTACAAATTTGTTCAAATGAATGCCATTCCGGAATTTTTTTTTTATTTCGTATTAATAGTCTTTTAACACAACAGAATTCAAGATTGGAAAAGTAATGTATAAACAGTTTGTTTTATCGATTGAGCAAATTTTACCTGTGTGTCTGAATTAACAATAAACTTCAGAAAGAATTTATATTTATTATAAATAATTTTTACCTCCATTATAATATTAATATTTTTCACAAATTTTCCTTCATTTAAAAAGAAATAAACAGTTTAAAAACTGAAATTATCTTTAAAAATATTCCGGGTCAACGAAACTTAAAGTTTTTGTTTTAATATACTTGCTTAAATATTAAATAGAAAGATTGTAGAAATTATAGGAAAAATGTACGCTCCAGTTTTCGTGCACCGAAAAATAGATGAAAGAAATCTTCTATCCTCTAGATGGCGCCACGATGCCTTATGATCCTCAGGCGAGTTTGCTAGTGAAATAAAATCATTTCTCTGTCCTCTTTTTTCTTTTTGATTATTTCTCTTGAGCTGGTTGACGCCCGCTACACAAATAAGCTTTATGGAAGGCAAAGCTGGTAGCTCAGACACTATGTCTGAAGTCGGAGAAAGAGATCTATCAGTTTAGCGATTCCCCTCTCGCACTTAATTGAGCCGGACACAATGCCGGACGTTGTTCCGGAGTGGAGCACCAAAGAAATTCTTAACGATCTCTGAATGCACGCTGGATATTTCTTTTCCGGTCTCGGAAGTTATTCCCTCCCAATGCTAAGTGTATTGTTTGCTGATCAACAATAGATAATGTCATTAGAAAGCCTAGATCGGATTCTCTTTTAAAGAGCACTAGAATGATGTGTTGTTGTGGTTGTTCTGAAGTATAGGTTACAGTTACATAATGACTTTTAATAGTTCGGGTAATTAATAGCTGCCTTTCTCAAATTAAGCTAAGTAAATAATATAAGAAGATTCTAAGAAATGTTGTGAAAATCTTTTCAGTATTTTATCCGCTTCAGTTATAGAGTTGTAGGAAATTCCCATCGTTTAAGTTCAAATTCTGATAACAATCAGAAATGAATTAATGATCTGATGGTAAAAATACAAATCGAAACTAAACAGTAAGAGGCGCAGTGACGTATGTGGAAGCAAATATTTTGAACATAACGGAACGACTCAATGACTTTATCAGAAAAAATTAACATCAGAAGGGCAATGACCTGAAAAAAATCTCAAAGCTATTGACAAAGCATATATTTTAACAAATATTTCATCCAACTTTAAACATAACTTTTAACTACTTATGAACAAAAATTAAATAAATATTCGACTTGTCTCCCCCGGCTATTCTCTTTCTTCAGCTAGAAAAAATTATAAAATTTTCTTTACGTTCTATGCAAGTCTGTAGATCCAAATATCCAAAATATAACAGCGGTTTTTTATTTTTAACAGAAGCTAAAAATTGTTTTCAGAAAGTATACACTGTTTTCTTTATATTCGTAATCTTAAATATGGTAATACTAGGAAAGATACTGATATTTATTATTTCAGTTACTTTATATTGTTTGTATTTATTACAAATTTTTTTAACTTTCTATTTTAAGTACAATCCTTATTACCTTTTGAATTTGTTAAAAAAATTTATGAATTTATCTTTCAATATCGGTTTACATTTTTTGTATTTCTTCTTTTGATGATCGATCATTTAGTAGTAGTTCAAGTAGATTTCTCGGAAATTACTCACTTAGAGTATTCTTTTCTAGTCTTTTTGCATTCACAAATACTATACTCAGCTTTACTTCAAATTCTTTGTAATACATGAACCGCGTAGCTTTCTGTAACATCTTATTTCAATGTTTTCTATTCTCCGTATCATGTTATATATCTTATATATATCATATATATCTTAGACATTCAATACAAAGACTTTCATCTCGTCTTTCCAACTGTTTATTCTGATTTTTAACGAAATTGATAGCTCAGAGTTTTTAAAATTTTTCATTCGTGAATTCTTTTCAAACGAAAAAGTTATTAATGCTTCCGTTGCTCTTGAAAACTTTTTCATTGTTTTTCTGCGCAATGTACTTTTCGCGTCCGCCAGCGTTGTTATATTTATTATGGTTAAATAAAGAAGGTTGATTAACTTAAGGCTGTCTCCAGGAAAAGATGAAGCGAAGGTCTCCACCGAATCATATTTTGGGGTAGAAAAAATTTGCTGATGATTACAAAATTTCATATGATTCATACAGAAATATTCTTCTGGAATTAGTTGAAAGCCGTTTCTGTATAAAAATTATACGAAGGTTAAAATAAATGCGTAAAGAGGGATGAATTAATAATTAAGAATGTATATTTCTTTTTAGGAAAAAAAAAAACATTTAACTACTTTGAAACTTTGTGGCGATCTACAAAGTACCTTTTCCCCCAATATATTGCAGTATTTTATTTTCATTGATACTTCATTGTAGTAATTATAAATCGAATAAATACATTGAAATCATTAAAATACTCTTTTTGTTCGCTAGGTGGCGCTGCATCTGATTCAGTCGAATCAATGAAGAAGTGAAATTTTAAGGTTTGGCGGTTTGGTCCCTACTAGATTTCCTTTCGCCAATTTAAAATATAGAAACCCTGCTTAACCGCATGGAGTCACCGCTGAAACGGGACTTTTTCTCGGATTGTATGCTTGAGGTAATTGATCCTGGTTCCATTGTTGTAAAAAAGGGGCTTCTGTTTGTAGTTACGTGGGTCTCCACACCTCAGTGCGATTTTTTTGCTATTGCAATAATATTTGATAGATAATTTACTATATTCCGATATGCAATTAATAACTCGTACGCAGTTATACAATTAGGAGCGAAGGTAATATTAGTTTTCCCTGTTGATGTGACTTTCAAATAAAAACTGAATTAGTTCCAATCCATTGCACACTCACATAATGCAATAATTCATTTTAGAAAAATATAGCATCATGATTTCTTCTACTGTTATTATTCAGGGTGTTAACAAATTTATTACTTTTTATTCAAATTCAACGAATATTGCGTACAAAATTATTACTTAGGTCCTTAAAAATTGAGATAGACTCTCAATCGTCAAAATTAAGCATGCTCAAATAGATTTCACTATTTAAGAAATATTATTTTGACGATAGGATACTTATTGGAGTGATACATTTTCTGAACTTCAACTTGGATAGGAGGAGCGATGGCGTGCCGCACATATACTCATATGGAATCAAAATTTGATTAAATTAATCAGTTAACTAGTAATTAATTTTTGAAAATATCAAAACACTGTACTGCCATCGATAGTACAAAATTTTAAATCTCTTAATCCAGGAATGGCAGTTCTTTGTCATCTGCATCCGTTAGGAGATAAATGTAATATAGGCCATAATATAATTTCGAAATTCCTCGAATCATCGTTTATCCAGCAATTCAGATTGAGTCTAATTCTATCAACAGTTTTATCAGTTTAGTTTATGTAATATATTTACGTTCCCTTTTGAAACAACACGAGGGCCACATCGAGACGCTTCTGAACCGCGGTCAGATGACTAGGACGATACCTGGTCCGATACCTTCCTCTCCGAACTTCAGCACCACATCAGTGATAGAACGTTTGACCATCGATTCGTTAGTTGACCAGATTACACTAGGTCCACATATAGGGCGGTTCTTAGATGGAATCAGGTTTCGAATCTGGTACCATCCGGCCCAGAAGCCGAGCCTGCCACCTCGGGCTCTGTTTTTTTAAAGGAAGTAACTTTAAAATTAACAAAGTAGATTTTTAAAAATTAACTTTAAAAAGTTCCTTTATCCCAACTTTTCTAACATATGAAAATTGACACTCCAATGCTACAAATGCAGATTAATCTATCTAAAATAAGTCACAAAGAAAATACGTTGCTCATGCTTTTTGCCCGTATCCTGATTTTTTAATCACGATTTTTGATTATTTACTTTGTTCTTAGCTTTTTGTATTTAGATCTATTTATACATTTTACCTTGAGTTGTTTCATTTTTGAAAAGATGGAATTTTGTAATCTATTTTTCACTCACTCACTGGGGTACTAGAGTTTTAAACTTTTGCACACTTGTGTGCTCTCGATGACAATACATTGTTTTAATATTTTCAGGACTTAAATATCGGTTAACCGATTGATTTAATCACATTTTTTGATACGAATGACGCCACGCGGTGGGAAATTCCAGAAAATGTCGATTTCAAGATTGCTTAATATTCACAATTACGAATTATAAACTAAATGGGTAGTAAAACTCCGAATGATAGAGGCGGCTTTCCACAAAAGACGACTTTTAGTCTAATAAACGTAATTTCGTCTAATCTTATTATTATATATATTATACATCAATATTTATCTAAGTATCTTTTTCTGCCTAAATCTTTTATGACTTTATCATTAACAATGCTAAAAGCGATGTTTCATAAAATATGTTTTTGCTAGATTTATAATGATTACGAATACTTATTACCATGTCTTTCATCGTGTATCATCACTTTCTTTCATGTCTTTTTCAAAGCGTTGTTCTACTCTTAGGTAATAAAATTGAGCATTTTAAAAGAATCATGTTTGCTTTATCCCTTTTTAAATAAGTTCTTTTTTCAGAGAATTTTTTAAAAGTTAGTTAAGATATATTTACGTCCCATTTTTGAAGTTACACGAGATCTATTTTCGGAAGCGACATCCTCATTTTGAACCGTGTTCAGATGACGAGGGTGACATCAGCGTCGGCACACCCTCTCCAGCATTCCTCACCACACCAGAGGGAGGACGTATGACCAGGCCCTCCAAAGGAAGCAACAGACGGTGAAATAATTTTGAAATCTGAAGCGAATCGAGAAGTTAAACCATTTAAACTGCATCGAAAATTTAAAATTTTTATAATCTTATGAAATCTTTTTTATTAATTATCAAATCAACGCATTTTTAATTATGAAATTCTTATAATATTCTCATTTACTTGTTATCAAACTCCACAAGTCAATTTTATGAAGAAAAAAAAACTTACTGAATTGTGCTTAACTTTTCACATAATGTAGTTCATTTTTGTTGAGAAATTACTAATCAGAAATATCAGTATATAATCAGGGGGGTATATAATCAGGGGGTATATAATCAGGCAGGGCCCCCTGTCGTGGAAAATTTTTGTACTCCGTTCACGCAACGGGGTATTCAAATAGTAGATAAATAATGATCTGGCGAAAAAATTATAGACCAATTTCATTACGCTCCTCCACTTGTTCAGCAAGTCATGCCCCCTGTCGAGGAGACTCTTCCCCCCTGTCGGGCAGACTCTAGCGCCACTCCTGGAGGGCACGAAAAAATACCATACCCCGGGCTCTGTTTACACAAGCTGAGCCACTGTTGATGATGGGGGGGGCGAAAAAAACCATATTATGACCTGGGCGTCGATTACCCTCGCTACGTCCCTAAATTTGCTGCGGCGGGAGATTCCAAAAGAAAGTTTCAAAATGGCTACCGCGCAGCAGAAGGCACGTCTCTGGTTCCACGAAAGCAAATCAATTGTAATAGTTCAAAGGCGTTTTCGATTAGAGTATCGAAATTGTCGCTCTCCACGTAAGAACTCCATCAAGGGTTGGTATGAGTAATTGAAGGGGACAGGAACTGTGCATCACAGGAAAGGTGTTGGACGGCTATCGGTCTCATACGAAGTTACTGAACGAGAGAGGGAGAATTTCACTCCATCAAGGTACCTAGTCATGCAGTTAACAGCAATAGTCATTAAATTTTTAACGAATGAAAATCTCAAGTCTATTGATTTGGCACAGATTAATGCCCAGATCGGTTATGAAATCCTATCCAGGTCTCAAGTATGGAAATGACACATGGCGTTAAAAATGGCCGTGAAGAAGTGCAAAAGTGGACACATAATCGTCATCCGAGAACAAGTGTAACTGGAATTTCGACTAACTCCTGACCTTATTCTTGATTACCAACGAATAACAGTTCATGAAATTGGCGACGAAATGGGCATACGTTATGGAAGACTGCAATTCATCTTCAGGAATGAGTTACAATTTCTCGAAATCACAACAAGCTCGGTGCATCTGATCAATCAAAATGGTAATCAAAAGATTGCGAAAGCAAAAATTTATCAAACACATTTAAATCGCCAGGAGGGAGAGGCATTTTTGAGTAGAACTTTAACCTGTGAGGAAAATTGGATGCACCATTATACCCCTGAGGCAAAGCGATCTAGCATGGAATGTCGGACGAAAAAGGAAAACAGTACACTAAAAGCAAAAACTCAGTTATCTGCTGGAAGAGTTCTCACTACTATCTTTTGTAATTCACAGTGTATTGTGTAAGTCGATTTTCTTCATCGACTACTAAACTTCATAGTGAACTGTAGGACATGGTTAAAGTATCCCTTCGGTCCAAAAGACGTACCATTCCGATTCCAGCCAAGTATTTTTCTAACATACAGAAGAAAGTGTCCAGTTAGGTGGAGCACCGTCCTGCTGAAATAAAATATTGGGCTCTAAATGTTCCAATAGTGGAATAACATACAACTCATGAAGATCCTGGCATACATCACCGTTAATCGTCTTCTTCACAAAGAAGAATGGACCCCGGTTACAGCGTCGTGCAAAAGATCACATTAAGCGTTAAATTTGGACTGTCTCGTTCATATTCGACTGAAATGTTTGGGTTTTCAGAGCCCTATATCCTAACGTTAAGCCGGCCATTCACTTGAAGGATAGTCGAGCCATTTGTCTTAAGCCCGGTTTTTTTTTCACCCAATTTTAATCGAAAAAATACAGGCACTCCATTCTCTTGATATTTAGCCTTGTAGACTCGAAACCCAATGGGTGAATCGGTGGAAGTGGGTTATGGCCATTTTATATTTAAAAGAACGTTAACTCTGAACGAAGATAGGGGAAAGCGAACTTCTTTCCTTCTCTACAGCTGCTTGTCAATTGCTCTTCGATTTTCCCCAGTCAGCAGATTTAATTTATGCTACCCTCAATATGAGGCTTCAATCCACGCAAGGCGTTGTTCTTTTCGCTACCTCTTCAGGATCCCTTTTGAAGCGAGGCTTTAAACTCTAGTGTTTTCGCTCCGATTTCAGTCCAGACGGAATTCCAACCACCAAGAGCCATTTGGCTGATTTCCATAGATTTTTATGGTTTTTTCTCGCGTTCCAAAATATCCAGTTTATCTGTGAAGTAAATGGCCGGCTTCATGGCTATGAAACTTTCCAGACACATGGTATGTGCTCACATAGAGCAACATTTGAAGGTACTGAAAAAAATACCTGTTAGATGTTTTCCATTTTTTGCCTCAAACTGCATTTCATTTCACCTTTTGGTATTTCTGTTAGTAATGCTTAGAATAATAAAGAACTTTCTCGGACACCCTGTATACTTTCTTTTCGCCGCAGTATGCCCCTAACTCGGAACTGTAAAAATTTCCTGTCAGTTGAATGAGCATGCGCAAAAAGATTTATTGAACAAAAAAAGGCGACATCACAATACGTACACTGAATGCACATTTTCTTGGTTATAAAATATAAACTAAATGCTACCGATAAAAATATATAAACAAAACTCACTAAGCATAAAATGACATGGAAACATTACTGATAATTAATTGAGATGGGATGAAACAGTAGTAAATTATGTTACTGCACCAAGCACTTCAGAAAGTAAACTAAATACTATCAAAACTTAATCATCGGAACTCAACGACAGAGAGAAATATGTAAAAGCTCTCAGTTAAGTCTCAAAAACGCCTCTCATTTCCTCTTCTTATCCATTAAGTATGATAGGTGGAAACGGAAACCCATAGTGTAAGCTGTCCCTTCCGTAGCTCCACATGATGATAGAAATTAAAAACGAATTAAATTCTAGGAGTAAACAAATTAAAGTATGACTCAAGTAGTAAATTCCAAGTATTCTTGTAACGTAGATAGACTTTGCTACAGTGATTTTGAACATAGAGATTTTGCTGTGTTTTTGTGTATAGAGATTGTGCTTTCTCAAAAAAGATAAATCTGCTTGTAGTTAGAAAGGTACTTACGTATTAACGCCACCGCATCTACAGATTGGCGGTAATGCGCCAATAATTTAATGTAATATCTTGTTCACAAAAACCGCCAATTTGGCGGGTTTTGTAAACAAGATTGCTCTTTATTGGCGCAATACGGCCAATCTGTAGCTGCGGTGGCGTTAATACGTAAGTACCGTTAGAAACAAAGGATAGCCATCGGAGCAAAGACCTGTCCATTTTCCTGTGTGTTTAAATGAGTGAATTGTGTTCAATTGAGTGATAAATTGAGCATGAATATTTTAAGATGATTCTCAGGATGAAAAATTTAATAACTTAATACTAACACAACTATATTATGGTTAAAAAGCACATTGTTTATAAACAATAATCCAACTGTTAGTATAGCAAAGTAATATGAAACTGTAACAATGACTTGAACTCTTAATCTGATTGGTCGAAATTCATAGAACACCAATTTTTACAATTACAGACGCCATTTTGAGTGAAATCGACTTCAGTTGTTGACGTGTTTTCGTAAAGCGAATTACTTTCGATATTTATATTGGATATTTTGAATAAAATACTTTGATTTTTGATACTTTTGATTACTTAATTGCTTATTTTATCAGTTGTAAACTTAATGATGGCTTGCTTTGTGTTTTCTTTCGATCTCTTTGCAGGTGAACCGATGGACTGGCAGAGCTGCAGCTGCGAGGAAGCCATGGACTGGGAGTCGACTGATTGTGTAGAAGAAATGGAGTGGGAGGAAGTCCCTCTTCCTCCACAGGTTAGTGTTCCTTTACCTTTAAAGTCAGAGCAAGAAAACAAGGAACATGTTCCTGAACCGAAGGCTAGTTCTGACAGGAGAGTTAAGAAAGCTTTACGCAGATTGTAGTGCCAAAAATGTATAGCCGTGACAGAATTATGAGTATTATCGCTCGAATAGCTAATGTTTTACAAAAACTTCAATATAATCAGTTGTAAAGATTATTGATGCTTCAAATGCTTGTCGTGTTAAAAATCCATTGAAACAAAAGCGTGTGTATTATTCTTATGATTTAAACTTTGCATTTACAATATTAAGGTAAGCTCTGATTTAAATGTTTTCTATCATTGGCTATGTTGCGTATGACTTGCTTTCTAGAAATCTACACGATTTCTTAAGCTTCAAAAAACAACTTACAAAGTATTTCGTAATATCAATAATAATCCAAGGCTTCAAAATCAAACTCATGTCTTTATTCTTTGAATCATAATAAACATACAAAAACAATTGCCAAACTCTAAAAGATACAATCACTCCTGTGCTTCTGCTTATTTTATTCACAATTTTAAACGATGGTATTTACCGCACATCGTGCTTTTCAATAATTTGTTTCATTATATATCAAAGTTGGTTTTGCTTAGCATTAAGCACTTAGTACAATTTGTAAGTATTTACAAACACCTTTAGTCAGATAAATATTTCTTTTGATATTTTCATTTGGTGTGTATAGTCTTCTTAAATTTTTCTTGTCACATTTCTGTTGGGACGATAGCAGAATTTACCAATTTTAAATGCTTGTGTAAAATGATATTCAGCTTTTCTTTTAGCTCAAATGTGTGAAAGTGATCTAATGCTGTGTAGTTTGTGAAAAATCCAACATTTGGCTTATAAGGTTACAATTCTTGGCATATTTGTTTCGTTGCAGTTCTTGAGAAATGTAGCTTTAATATAAATGAGCCAATGAAGAATATTCCCTTCTTATCAAGTTCTGATTACAGCTGCGCCAAAGCATGCCATGGCGCCCCATCGCCAAAAAGCAAGATGGCTGTTGTCGCGAACGCGTTGGCAGTTTCACGATTTGGCGGAGTTGCTATATAGCATTTAACATTTCTCCCCTTTTCTTTTTCCTACAGTATTTCATATGGATAATCACAGATAAAATAACTTCAAATAAAATAATATTCTTTTCACACTTTGGATAAAATAGAAAGCTGCTTTGAAAGCAAATATCTGTTAAGATTCCTGCCAAAGAAAGCATAAGTATTTCTAAACTGAACATATTTAAGTACGTTGCATGAGCTTAAAAATGTCAAAAAATGCCGACAAGGCTCAATTTCAGTTGTAATGCATTAACTTAATTAAAATATTAAATAATTTAATTGAAATCTGATTCGACAATAACACAACGGAATTCAAATGATCAAAAGTTGCGTAATTTTCTTGTGGATGGTCAATAACTGTGCCAACTATTGTATTGTTAATCCATGAAAATGGTGTAGTTCTTGATTTTGTAATTCATTTACGATTTCATTATCATCTCAATTTAGATGGTAATAACATGGCTGCATTTTGTCTAACATTTACGCTTGGCGAGATCTGCTGTCCTGGCAATATGCCTAAAGGTATGACTTTTTGCGAACTATAAGGCAAATGATATTATTAATTGGAGCACTTCCACACATTTGGCGACTGACTTGCTAACTGAAAAGCTAACAATTATTTCACGCCAGCATCTAAACTTGGAAAATTCTGCCAACGTATGTACGGGAAGGTAACATAGACAATTAAACAGATCAGATATTCCAAAATAGGTTGAAATCTAGAATTTGGTACACACTCTTAAAATGGCGCCAAGTCGCCAAAGCTAATTCAAGTATTACCTGCATTTAGCTTTGGCAACTTGGCGCCAATGAAGTGAAGCGGTTAACGTCTTGCTTTGGCGATTTGGCTGCGTTTTAAGAGTGTGTACCTACTTCTAGATTTCAACCCAAAATATATAAAAAAAATAACGAGAGAATTACTTAAAAGTTGTTTACAGATTCTTATAAATCGAATTATTAGCTAACTGTAATTTCAACTTTGATTCCGGGTGAACAGACAATAATTGAAAAGCCGAAAATGGCGAGATTCGACTGCTAAATAACATCTGAATTAGGGTTTATCATTTCATTGAAATTGCAACTCTTAAATCATAAGAATAATATGTAGGTTTTTTTGTTTCATTCGCAGCGCAAATTTAATTTAGTGATTTGTAAATACGATAAACTTTAGATGTATACTAATTTTCTCTGCCGTTGTCAGTCTGAAATAGTGAACTTATTGAACATTAACAAATCCCATTAAGTTCTGAAGAATTAAGATATAAAGTTTATGTAAGTTAATGCTAATTTCCTTTACGTTTAGTAAACTATCGACGTTATAAATATATTTTTATGAATATTCAATCGTTTATGTAGTAGTGTAATCAAACATTGTGAGAACTTTTTCCTGCGCGCAGCTTTCTTTACTAAAATAGTAAACAGAATTCCATGAGATAGGGGGAAAAATGAAATCAAAGCGATTTGGAGTGCACATTTATAAAATATTAAGAAATAAATCTTGTATAAACTTCATAAAAATTAATATTTAACTTAAATCATGCCTCTTTCAATAGTGTGCGATGCATGGCTTAAATGTGTCGTGTAGCTGCAAAAGAGGCCATCTCCAAATAAGAAATGTTTTGAGAAAAGTGGATTTTCTGTCACATCTAGTCAAAATGAAATTTAAAAATAAACTGTATGGCATTCGAAGCGTTTAGGCAATGCGTTCTAGTATGCAATTTATAATATTGAGATATTAAGAGGGTCAGATAGATTTATAATCTTTCAAAAAAAGTATTTTTGAAAAGTAGAGATGGCCACTTTTGCAGCTATACGACACAAATTTTAATAAATGCGTATTCCTTTACAGATATTGTTAATAATTAATATTAAAAGTTCTCAACACCATTAAACATCATCATTATTGGAGAGACACAGTTAAATAGCAAAGAATTGCAAATGATTCCTTTAATGTGATATTTTTTAAATAATGGATATTCCTTAGAACATTCAAAAACACAAAAGACCGTTTGATGCCTGTCATTTTAAGAATCATTCCTATCCAGCATTATAGAAAGTTTAAAGTGGATGAAAGATCAATAGAAAAATCATTGTTTCCTCTTTTAAACTTGAAAATTCTTGCTAGGAAAAGGAGCTCTGTAACTAAAGATGTTTTTTTTTTAATTTATTCTTAAAGAATTCATAAAGAACATTGAAAAAGGGCGTCAGGGAAAAAATAACCATTAGATATAGTGCGAGATTCAATTAACCTACAACTTCGAACTGAAATAGCTTTTGAGTCGTTGCAAATAGTACCGCAAACTTTAAAAAAAAGAAGAAAAAAAAGAAGAAGAAGAAGAAAAAGATTTAGGATAAGGAATTTGGTGGATGATTTTTTGAAAGTGAGAACTTTCAGAGTTAACACAATAGAAACAAAAAATGACTTAGAATCCTCATGAACTTTCAAATTTTCTTGTCATCTTTTACCGTTGCTCTCGAAGACTTAGATCAGATTTTGAGTGTTGAGGACCACTTCCGAAGAAATAGCGTTGCATTTTCTCAACATAAAAGCTAATTTTTAACAAAATTCGGTCTTCGGTCGATTATGACGGTGTGGTAGATTATGACATTTTGAAAAACAGTGAAAGTAATGTTAAACAGTTTCCTTTTATGTCCTCTTTTAGTACACGCTTTCGGAGCGACATCTTGTGTAGCTCTGAGAAGCAAATTCAGTTCGAAGGTGTGTGTAAATTAAAACTCACAATAACTCAAAATAATTAAAATAAAATAGTTTATCATTTATAGCACTTTTACAGAAAATTAACAGTAGAATTCCCTAGCAAACAAAATAAATTCATGCGTTAAAATTCTGGAAGGGGGAAAGAAAAATGAGAGCAATTATCTTGAGAATATCACTTCATTAATTGAAAATTAAGCTTCTATATTTACATAAAAAGTGGATTAATCATAAGATTCATATCCAGCATTAAAGAAGTGATAAAGTGATTGAAAAATCAATAGAAAAGCCGCTCTTAACTTTCATCTTTTAAACGAAGATCATATGTATATTATTATTCAGCGTGTACATTCCTTTCAGTTAAATAGACTAAAAGTCATTTATACGTTAAGTTAAATTATTCATTTCAGCCTTTTTCTGTGTAATGTCTGAAAATATGTTTGCTTGATTTTAATCACAAATAGCATTGGGTCGTTCATATTCGATTGCGCATGGAAACGGTGTTCGAGTCAATGCAGAATCCTTTCGTTAAAATTCTAATCTTTGCATATTCTGATCTAATGCATACGCACAGAAGAGAAAACGGCGATGCAGATGAAAGAAATGGCTGAAATGGTGCCATAACAAAGAATAAACGGAAACAATAACCGCAGATTTAGAATAAAATGTCATTTAATCACCTCAGATTAGCACATTATTACAGTAGATCATTCAACTATCTATCCCGAAACGAAGGTACGATTACACAAAACTTTTACTTAATGTTTTTTAAAATTAAAACTTTTAATTATGAGGAGTTCGAATATTTCTATTTCTGTCTAGGAGGTTACCGGTTTTAAGAAAAAGTTTCAGCATTTGATAACGAAGCTAAGCAAATATGTATGCGAAAATTAAGAGTAACTTCCTTTCAGAGTCATTTAACTTCCTTAGTTCTTTTATTGATTGACTAATTACAAACTTTCTCTCAAAACGAAATAAAACCTCA
>BGPR01002156.1:166913-180747 GCA_013235015.1 Araneus ventricosus
GAAAATTAAGAGTAACTTCCTTTCAGAGTCATCTAACTTCTTTAGTTCCTTTATTGATTGACTAATTACAAACTTTCTCTCAAAACGAAATAAAACCTCAGAGAAGATAATTTATAATGAAACTAAGCAAATATGTATGAGAAAATTAAGAGTAACTTCCTTTCAGAGCCATTTAGCTTCTTTAGTTCCTTTATTGATTGACTAATTACAAACTTTCTCTCAAAACGAAATAAATCCTCAAAGTAGATAATTTATAAATATCATAGCATTATCATATATTTTCAGGGCGAAAGTAAACTATTGCAGATTATTCCCAATTATAACGTTAAGCACCAAAGAAACCCTAACAAAGTTCAAAAAAATTTATTTGGTAGGCGGTCGAATTTCTAGGCTGGATTCATAATTTGAAGATTTGCAGCGTAAATGAGTAGCATCTTCCAAAGACGCGATTCAACAGTCTGTGCTATTAAGAGCGCTATAGTACAACCTCACTTTCCTATTTTGTGACTTGAACGAAAGTGGCAGCGCTGGGCCACTCCCACTCACCAGCGCACCCCTCGAGCCCCACCAGTGGCCGAGCGCCGAAGCTCTTCGAACTGGTAGGCGGGGTGCTCTGCTGGGGAAAGCGGCTCCCCGCCGGGCTGGTTGCGCGGGGTTCTCCTGGTTTCCCCGCGCCTCGCACGAATGTGGGCCAGTTTCCCCTCAAAGTCCTTCCAGGAAGGCACTTAGCGCACTCCGAATATCTTTGGCCTCATTTCTGACCAAATTGTTTGTTGAAGCGTCAAGTATCATTAGTTAAGTATCATAAGTTCCCCCTTTCGGCATTCTACTCGCAACTTCAAATAGTATTATTCGTGACATATTTAGCTAAGTTTGCAGGAGTGCGCTGAGTTTTTGTTGTGGATGCGTTGATCCACTCCCCTACCATCAACGCTCGACTCTTTTGTTTATCGATTACCCGAATTTGCGACAGACGATGGGACCCATTTTTCAGGCGTGTGCAAGGGAGGTCCTTCCGACCTCCCGGGGCTGTCCAGAAGCGTAGTCATCGGCATGTAGGGGGACGGCCCTTGAGGGACTCTGGTAGCCGACCTCCCCGTGGTGTCCCTCGGGCAACGCTGTTGTTTGAATTTCGACAGCGGCAGACAGGCTACTCATGTTTCGTAACAAAAATAATTAGATAAATAAATGAAAATTTAAAAATATGTTGTTAAAAAGCAGTTTTATTACTGAGGTAGTATGAGGTACTGATCATACTCAAATACGGAAACCCTCGGCACCTTTGCGCATGTGCCAGGCGGAGTTGATTTCACCAAAATAGGAATGAGGTGAAAAATGGAGTTGGAAATGTTTGCATTTTACTTAGCAGTATATAAAAACATTTCATTCTCATTTCTTGAATTGCTGCAAAGACTAATGAAAAAAACCGCCTAATTCGGACGAAGGTCATGGCCTAACAAAGAACTCCGGAAAAGCGTTCATCTTACTCACTGCCTGTCACCCCTTTCCGTGGTGAAATCGTCCAAAAGTGTTAGTCTCTCTTTTTTAACCCTTAAAAACCCGATTTTTTAAAAATTGATTTCGAAATGGTTTTTGGCTTGCACCCGAACTTGTTAGCATTTGTATTGAGCCTGACCGAAGGTTAAAAGATGCCTTTTGCAATTCCTCTAAAGAATTCTTCAGAATATTTCTGATTGGATTGTAAATCTCTGTATTACTGTTCGATTTTAACTTGGAAATATTTTGTTCTTTACTTATCCGCAAATAGTTCATATCAACAATATTAAATAGAAACTTAAGTCGATTTAATTTGATTAAAAATAGCTTCTGAAAATTCCTTTATTTCAAATTTTAATTCGCATGAAAAATGCCACTCCAGTTTTGCAAATATAGATGAATCTGTCTATAAAAAAAATAGTGGAAAAATATATTATTTATATTTTCCCCTTCATTCTGATCTTTCTTTTAAAATTTTTTCTTCATTTACACTGGCGGGAAACTTACGTTTTAGATACTTAAGCTATGACCGGAGACAAAATATAGATAAATAAAACACTTTTGGCAACTTTTGGAAGAAAAATTTTAAGAAATATTTTGATGCAATAGAGTTGGATTTTGTGTGGCTAATAATCAAGAGCTCTGTAAGTGTTTGAACTACACTCTCTGATATTATTAAATTTATAAAATTACATAGGATAGGATGGGTAGGTCATATTATTCGAATCCCAAATAAGTGCACCCCTAAAAAGTTCTTTATTGCAAAATCAATAGAAAAGCGTCATATGTCATTTCCAGCCACGGTGAAACTTTTCTCCACCTCTCCAACGTTTAAATTATCTAGGGTTGAAGTTAAAAAATATATTCTCTATAGTCAAAATAATCTTTTTAAACTGAGGAAAAACTATTAGAGTATGATAACTTTTGATTTTACGTTTATCGCAATGATAGTAATAGGCAGATTTAATATACGTAACTGGATGAAACCTTGCAGTTTGGAAGTTACCCCAAAATGTTCATTAAGAGATATAGCTGCTTTCGCAAAAAAATTGTGATACTATATTAACATTAACTTCAAATTTTAATGGAATAATTCTCTAAGACATTGTCAAGTTTTCTATAAGTTCTGTATTATTTCGTCGAAAAATTTGTATATTATAAGCAAAAAATATGGGATTTTTAAAGAAAAGCTTTACATTTTCCAGAATAAACTTGCTATTTTTACAAAAATTCATGTAAGCAATGTGCATGGCAAATAAAACAATTGATGAAATTTGTAAACCATTATGAGCTTTCTGTGGAACGGTGTGAGCCTAGATTTTTGTCGTCTTCACCAATTTCCAGTGGCCGCAATCTCCACTACTTTTTTTAGAATTTTTATGTCATTTTCAACTGCATAAAGCTAGGAATTACAAAAAATAAATAGTGTTCGGAAAAACTAGCTAATTTTTTTAATAAATTTTTAAATTTTGCTGTTTACCCCTATACTCCCGGATATTTTAGATGTCTATAAATCTTTTGTCCCCTCATGCTTTCCACTCATTCGACACCACTGTAAATTTCAGCTTTGTCCCTTAAATGCCCTCTGTTTTTTACATGGACGAAGTTTAAGAGCAGTTGGTCCAGCCTTTCCGGAGAAGCTCTAAAAAGTGTGAAAATCAGAAAGTGTCTGGATACTTTTGATCATATAAGTGTATCTTACAAATATTATCCTAAAGATAAAAGAAATTTGGGTTGTGTTAGGAGGTGTGGAGAATTGGCATGAGAATTAAATGAAGAGAAGCTCTTCAATAATTTCAGAGGTGTGCGGAATACATTTATATATTTTTTTAAGTCCCCCTCTCCCAAGAGTTATTTTGGTTTGTAACCAATTATTAAGCGTTTTAGGGGTTTAATTACAGAAAAGCGAATTTTATTTATTTATTTATTTTTTGTTATAGATTGCTTGAGATTACTTTTAAATAACGCGAAATCCTAAACAAGGAAGGCTAATATTATTGATTTAAATTTTAATTCAGCACATTGTCATTCTAGAAGCATAAAATACTATTATCGAAACATAATTTGTTCAGGATTTTAGCTAGGGAGAAAAGAACAGGCAATCATCAAGGAATAGGCGGGGGTGGGTTTCACCAAGATGAACTGATAAACCAGCTGAAGGAAAATTTCTCAAACAATTTTCGGACAGAACGGGAATTTGACTGACCTGCTCTCAAACCAAAGCCCAACCCTCTCCGTACCCTAAGGCAAAGGGGACTCCTCTTTTTGTAATGTAAGAAAGAGCTGTCCTTGCTGTTTTTTTTATCAGGGTAGGGAACCCTTGAGTTATTTTCAGGTGCTATTTATTACCTTCTTGGCAAAAAGGCTAAAAATCTGATGAAAAAGATGACGTCACAACCTAGTAAACTTCAGCGCCATCTCTTTGGAAAAGGCATTTTTAAATATTACATTGAGGTGTAAAATATATAATAAAAGGAAATAATGCAAAAAAGTTATTTCTAAATAAGAAACCAAATTTGACTGAAAATAAAAGCTGTAGGATGCAGATATTTTCTGGGGTTGTTGTTGTTTGTTTGTTTGTTTGCTTTTCTCAGAAGATGATTTCCGTTTAGATTTAAAGAAAACAGAGAGGATTTGCGGTGCAAATTACAACATAAAATAAATAAAACGTTATTAAAAATTTTCAACCTTTTTTCTTCGCACATCGATTCTAGTTTTAATAAAGCTTATATGATAACATTCATCATTAGCATATTTGCGAGCTAGTAGTGAAAGTCCTGGTGAAGATCATTCTGTCAAAGTTCACAAAGAGTTAAATGGATATCAAGACAAACGCTGTGAAATTTTGATTTTACGCAAGAAATTATCCATCACAGTATAAGTAAAGTTAAAATCCAGCAGTTTTACAAATAAATGTTGGATTTATTGTCTCCTCGGTTCTTTAAAAATTGTAAGAACGAACTTATTACACCTTCTTATCTCAATTCAGAAAGCTCTCTTTTCTGCTGTTGATCAGTAAATTTTCTGATGTTCCAAAGTGCGGAGAATATAGTCTTTACTTCTGTTAGATGAGAAAATAACTTTCCGTTCAGGAATTTATTTAGTGAAGTGATAGCAGTTAAAACACTTTTGTCACTTTTTGAAGAAAAATATAATGAGATGTTGTAAAAGCAATACCATTTCTTTATACTTGTTAAGTCGCTGATGAAGACTAGGGCAAATAAAAAAAATCATATTATACCCCTGGCACCATTTACTCTCGCTATGCCACTGGCCCTGGTGACGAAACCTTAGTGAGTTTATATCACTTTTTAAAACCAAATACGATCAAGAGACAAAAAATACTATATCCTGAGAGCCACACACAAGCTAAGCCACTGATGATGATTGAGGGGGCGAAAAAATCATATCATGACTCGGGCGCCACATACCCTTGCTACGCTAGCGGTAATTTTGCTTACATCTGCTTCTACGATGGGAGGCGGAGAGGCATGTCTTCTCAAATTATTTTGGACGATTCATTAACTTCGTTGTTCTTGAATGGTAATGCGAAGATTTTTTTTTCTGTTTGAGCATGATTGTTTGTGGCTACTTCGGAAATTAGAAGAACCCTATGTGATTAGAATTATGGAGCCTCTATTTTCTTTTTGCATGTTTTCGCATTTCAACGTAATGCTACTGAAAACACATAATGCATATTTCGGTTCTAGCTTACGTTGACTTCTAAAATGTTAAAAAAGCTGGCATTGATGAAAAATTTCTGATATATTTTTTTACTCTTATGATCAATTACTAATATAATAGCCCATATCTGTCTCTCACTGATTCGGTAAAGCTCTGACGTCACCAACAATAAAATTCGCGCCATAGCACTGCGAGACGTTAAACAGCATTATTTCATTATTAGAGCACCTAAATTTCAGTAATTTTAAATTTAATAGCTCTAAAATAGTGAAATAAAATTTGTTATCGATTGATATAAAATTTATCTCGCTATGATCAATAGTTCCCGAGAAATTTTAAATTATATGAATCATATATTTCAAATTAATTTCCGTTTTTTAATAGAAAGTAGTAATTCACTTTGGACGCCACGATGCATCTGATTATTTATTGCAATTGTGATGAAATAATTTTATAATATTTTTTGGTAACGTTTGACAAGCAGAGAAGTGCTTTGTTTTGATTAGAACTTCGAAAGAGAATTACTTTCAAATTTTGACTTTTGACTTACTTTTGACAAACTGAGAATTTAATGGTTATTGAATTATTATGTACATATTTTGCATATATTTTTTACTATAATTTAATACTTTAAAATCATGAATTAGTTGACTATATTTTTTACGATGAATACCGACGAAGAACCCATCGCAAAAAGACGGCGGATGAGAAAGGAAAGCAAGATGGTTAGCGAGGCAAAGCCAGGAATCGCTGGACAGGATTCGTGCAGTAGATGCAGCCGCTTATAGAAGACGCATCGAAAATTGTATCTGAATGCAATCGTGGCGATGTTGTTTTCTTGCCAAGAATTGAATTAGCCCCCAGTGACGTGAATCTACTCTTCGTCTTCAAGCGCCGCCAGTTCCCGTTAATTCCAGCTTACGCGATGACTATCAACAAATAACAGGGGGAAACTTTCGATCATGTTGGAATTTACCTCGATGAGCCTGTCTTTTCACATGGACAGCTCTATGTTGTAATTTCAAGATCTAGGATTCCCAATCACGTTAAAATTTACTCAAAGACATCTGAAGTACAAGGAAAATTGTTAAACAACGAAAAATACTTCACACGGAATGTTGTTTACCAAGAGGTTTTTTGAATAAAGAAATATGTAAATAATATGTAAATAAAAGAAAGAATTTCCTGTCATAAGACATATGTTTATTTTATTTGCTTTCAATCAATGTTAAACATTTCTCTCGCATATATATCTATTTAAACACGTCAAATTTGACGGCAAATCTCTCGAATGAAGAGGGAATTTGCACCCGTCATACCATGACGGGTGATTTTCTAGTTAGAAAAGACTGTCAAGCTGATTAATACATTTTAGATTTTTCAGACGGAACCATGAAAGGAGCTCAAATTGGGTATAGTGACATTTGCGTACATATACGTTTCCGTACAAGTCATAAACCTGTCCATCAACGTTCTTTTGACAGACGGTTTTGCAACTGATAAGATCAAGTTTCGGTAGTGGTTGCAACACTTTAAACATTATCTTCAATCGTGACATTTGGCGAAATTTGACATTCGAAAATCATGGGATGATATTTCTTCTCATATATAATAGCGGCAGGATCCAGGCGTTGCTCGGTCTGTTTAGCATCAAAACTTTTCGGGTGACTAGAAACGGAATTATGTTATATAAAAACATCCTATTTATATAAAACTGAAAAATATGAATTGAATGGAAATTGAAATTTACACGAAAACGCTTTACCTTTTTCAACGTCGTCTTCTGAAATAAATCATTTTAATATTAAGTATTTTGGCCTAAATTTCTGCGCATGGCTAAATTTAAGAGTAAAAATTTATAGTTGGGTGATATTGTAATCGCAGTAAATATTGGATAAAAAAAAAATTGTGTGAATTATTATTCGTGAAAAACTAAATAAAATATATCTATAGTAAGATTTCGTACTCAAAAACGTTAAATAAAGTTGTGGTACCTCAGCGTGCGTAAAAATTACGAACATACACAAATTTTTTTGCAAAATATTAAGTTTTAGGGAATTCATAAATTTTATATGTTTCATTGTAAATCACCATTCATAATTTTTTTTTCAAAATAACCAGGCCTTGGGTAAATACCGCAAAAATATTTACCTACCAACTGGGTGTTTACCCACCCCACATTACTGGTCGAATGCGAGAAAGTTTCGGGGAGGTCACTCCCGCTGATTTAGTCATGGCAATGCATAAAAAGAAAGTTTTGGATATTGATAATAAAATGGAAATAATTAAAGCAAAAGAGAAAGATAATTTGAGTGCGAAATAAATTTTAGAAAAATTCAAAATAGGAAAATCTCAATTTTACGAAATATTTAAGAAGAAGAACGAAATAACTGAACTATGGTTCAAGGGATATGGCTCAACCAAGATAAAAATGTGGAAAACAGCCAAAAAAAAAATTAATGTAACTGTATGGGTTAGTTTATTTTAATTACATTAACGTCCTATTTTGAAGCAAAACGAGGGCTATTTTGGAATGGACCTCGTAATTTTGAACCACGGTCAGATGACGAGGACGACACCTGAGATGGCACCCCCTCTCCTTTTTTTGCAAATGTTTGCATGGAAAAACATTCATCAACCGAAGATATAGATGTACGTGATCTGCAATTTTGTTTAAACAACGGAAATTTTTCCGATATGAGTGCGAAAGAATTCATATCAATCAACAATGATATTTTAACAGAGGTTCCTATTGATAATGTGAATGTTATAATTCAAAGGCATATGAACAATGACAGCAGTGACGCTGATGAATGTAATATGAATGAAGACATTTCCGATAAAGAAGAACTCTCCATTAAATCGTATGGATCCTTTTTACCTTCTCGTATACGAACGAACTCGAGATTTTGACGAATCTCCACGTTTTAGACCTTCCTGAGTCCGAAAAACACAATTTTGGAATTATGTGCGTCTGTGTGTCTGTGAACACGATAACTATTAGAGCTACAGGGATGAAATTTGGTATGTGGTCTTTAAACATAATCTGTAGGTTTCTATCAAATTTTAGACAAAATCCGTCCACGGGAAGTCTGTCTGTCCGCGGTCCTGTGACAACCATAACTCAAAACTTGAATACCTAGATGAATAAAATTTGGCACACAGTTTTATCGTCATGAATGTAGGCCAGTATCAAATTTTTGACCGAATCCGTCGAAGGGTTGATGGTCTGTCGGACTGTATAATCGCATACTTGTAAAAATTATATCTCCTAAACCCTTTGGCTTAGATAAATAAAAATTGGTATGACGTTTGCTAATATTAATTATAGATCTGTGCCCAAATTTCGTTTCAATCCGTTGAAAAAAATGTGTTCAAATTGCATATTTGGTTCAAAATACACATTGCGATTGTGTGTTCGCGAGCGTTTCGCTTATTTTACTCAAGTTAGTATAGTTGGCTTTTGACCTTGGCGGTCTACGAAGGAAATTGTAGCGACCCGCAAACACGCGCTTCGGAAATCATGGCAACCCCCAAAACGAAACTTCGTTTTGACATTCTCCAGATGGACGTCTGTGATTAACCAGAGATATGGTGAAATATTGCGTGATATCTGTAACAGAACGCGCACGGCGTTGCCCGTGGAATCAGGACTTCAAAAACATGAAAAAAAATCGCCCACAATAACACGAAAAAGTTTTGAAACAAAATCAAAACAAAAGATACACATTGATTTTCCCGCGATAATGACATGTAGAAAAGCAGTACAGAGTACGTTATTCCAAAACAATAATAAAAAAAAAATTGCAACGTGAAAATCTTTAATATACAGCAATGGTGTATCTAAGTTATGCTGATGCAATACAGTCTCAAACCACAGTACCGTGACGTTTCAAGGTCACGACAGTACCCCCTTCGTCACCCCCCTGGAGCTTGCGTGAAAAGCTATGGCACATTTTACGCAGATGGTAAAGAAACTCTTTTAGATCATCACGAAAAAAATTCTCTCATAATTCAGCGAATTACGTTAGAAGTTCAAAGCCAACTTATCACCCATGTCAGAATCTTCCAGCACTGCTTAATTTACGACTAAACCCTTGCGTCCAACGAAATGATTTCAAATTATTCCTAGCAAAACATGCTAAAAATTGAGGAGAGAATAATTCCAACAGATGGCGCTAGCCGTAGCCAGGGAGAAACTCACCGTTCCGGAGAAAGAACTTCATTCGAAAAGAATTTTTTTAACCCTTTAAGAAAAAAAATTATTAAAAACGAACGGACAAAGATATTTTAACCGTTCTTGTTTTAAATGAGAGATAAATACCTCTGTTGTTACCATAAAAAAACTGAAAATCATAGGTTTATTAGAACGTTGGATGCGAGGGAAAAAAACATTGACAGTTAAAAATATAAGGAGAAAGTGACAATTTTTAAAAAAATTCTCAAAATTCAGTAAATTACGTTAGAAATTCAAAACTAACTTCATTAGAACGGAAATCGCATGCTCTTTCCGATGGTGTATATATTTTTATCGTAAACTTATTCGTAACTATTCTATTGAGAAATTAGTGCGAAAAATCAACCAAAACAACACAAAACATTAAATAAAAAAAATTCTAGATTAAAATTTAAAATTTCGGCTTCGAGGTGCATTCAGTCACCATTACGACTACCTGTGTACCAAATTTCATGGCTGTAAGTGCGATAGATTCGTCTGGACATCGCCGACAAACACACACACACGCACACACACACGCACACAAACATTGCCTTTTATAAGTATAGATAAGATTTCGTACTCGAAAACGTTAAATAAAGTTGTGGTACCTCAGCGCGCGTAAAAATTGCGAACATACGCAATTTTTTTGCAAAACATTAAGTTTTTGGGAATTCATAAATTTTATATGTTTCATTATAAATCACCATTCATAATTTTTTTTTTTTTCAAAATAACCAGGCCTTTGGTAAATACCCAAAAAATATTTACCTACCAACTGAATGTTTACCCACTCCACATTACTGGTCGTATACGAGAAAGTTTCGGGGAGAGTACTCCCGCTGGTTAGATACAGTATCTAAACTTGGAAAAGTTTGCCTTAAGTCAGGGAGATGCTGAAATGCTTGAAATTTTGAAGAATACGAGAATATTAACGGAACGAAGAATTATTCATAAAAGATATGAAAACAAAACAATGCTGGATTATTTTAAAATGTAAATTTAGCAAATAAACTTATTTTCCTATAATTTATACCTTTTGAGTAAAGATAATAATTTTTTTAGAGTAAGTAATTACTATGATATTTATTTCTATTTCATGTCCAAAAGCAGTATTATTAAAATAAAATGCCTATAAACCATATAACTTTTATATGTTTGCATAATTTTTATTGTTATTGTGCAATTTTAAAATTTAACTAAATCTTAATTTTATAATGTGACACTTATTAAAACGTAATTATTGCAATACTATATTTAATGGTATTTTGTTAATCTTAGATAATATTTTTTATTACAACTGATTTAATTTAAATAATGAAGATACATTTGAAAACATCATATATTAATGAAACCCTATATGAAACGGAATCCTGTATAAAACGGAAAATTTTTCTGGTCCCTTCAGATTCCGTTTATTACAGGTTTCACTGTATTTTATTGAAACGCATCAACCATGTAAGAGATTATTGAATTTACTATAGCGTTTCATCTTGAGTTAAAGATGCTAATAATATTGCAAAATTCAATATCTTCGCTCGTTATTAATTTGTTTTGGGAGTAATGATATTGTACGTTCTATTTAATCTTGGTTGACAGGGACCGCCAACTTGAACAGAAAAAAAATAATATAAAAACCACGCGGTTTCGGTAATGTTCCAAGTTCTGTCCGAGTTTGATACTGCTTAATTGCGGATTTAGACGAAGACTTGATTTCAGTTAGATATGGACATTAGGTTGTGGCGCCATCTCTTGACGGATAAAAGAGTTTCAAAGCTTCACATTAAATTTCTAGAGCAGGTAACAAACGTATCGGTGTGAACTCCAACTTATAAGCAGTGGCTTAAGGACCGGGGGGGGGGGGCAAGGGGGGTATAGATGCCCCGGGTACCAGTTTAAATGGGCTCTAGGGAGTCAAAACGTTACTGCGTTTATAAGAGGGTATTAAAATAATATGACGCCCTGAGTGAATTGTGATGATTGGGGTAAAAAAAAATCTTATTATTCCTCGTGCGCCACTTACTCTACGCCACTGGCCATGTTGGCAAAACGCCAATTCGGTTATGTTGCTTTTTAAAGTCAAATACGATAAAGAGGTGGGAAAATACCAGGCCCTGTGCACCTTTTAAGACACTAATAATCAGTGGTGGCTCGTCAACTCAGAAACAAGCAGTGCTGCAAAAGTTTTATAGATCTAAGTTGTAGGAAATTTTGCGCTGATTATTTTGGTATATAATGATGATATACTAAAAATTAATAGTTTTTGAGTTATAAGCAAAAAACTGGAGAAGAAAAAATTATGTTTTTTGACTATAACTAAAATTCCAACAAAAGTTATTGGTGGCAAACCTCAGAATCGTATTCAGCATCCGAAAAAACATAAAGAAGCAAAAAAATTACAGCTCCTCCATAATTGGATTTTTAAAAAAAACTACTTAACTACTGAGAAAAAGCGAAAAAGAGCCAAATGGGGAAATCGCGCCAAATGAGAGCTGAAAAAAATGCAACTCAAATGAATGCAATTTCAAGCGGAGAAAGGGTTTCCTTTCTCCCGCTTCGCGATGCTCTTTGCGTTAATATCGGATCAGTAGGAGGGACAAAACTTGATGCAGCTCTGGTCTGTCTCTTTCTTGATTCTTGATTGATTTTCCGTCTTCTTTTTACATTTTTTATTACTTTTGCCATTTTCGTTGATCACTGAATTCTCAAAGTGGAAAAGTAAGCGAATTAGAATAAAAACGAAAATATAATCTTTTAAAATAATTTCAGGGGGGGACTGCATCTCTTATGAATGAGCCTCCACTGCTAATAATGACATAAGGAACGAAAAAAATTATATTATGACTCAGGTGCCACTTACCCTAACTATGCCACTGATTATAGAATGTGGTCCAACAAAAGCTTTACACACACACACAACTATAAATTGTGTTTATTTTTGTGTTTATTATAAACTTTGAGAGAGGACCATAGATCATATGAATGGGTATGAATTCTTGTGCTGAAGAGCCTTATTAACGATTATGGAGGCCTTCTATGACTGTTACATTGCACTTTTTTTTCTTCATATAACTTGGACCAAATTTCATGAAAATTGGTGATCTATTCGTAAAATCTATCTCGTGATTGCATTCAGTGATGGGAATTACTGGAGAAGGGGATCAATAATGACATTTCAATTTACAAAATATTATGCTCTTTTCAAGTGTCTATCTCGTGACTGAACATAACATTCAGTGATGGGAATTACTGGAAAAGGGGATCAGTAATGACATTTTAATTTACAAAATATTATGCTCATTTCAACTTTACAGAAACAGAACTGAAAAACAAAATCTTCAATGAAAAACTGCAATTCTTAGAATGTCTATTTTTAGAAGTTTTCCATCGTATAAAGCATTTGGTATTAATGCTTCCATTTTGCAGACTTTTGGGTATTTTCTGCCTTTATATTTAACATGAAAAGTTTAATTATATTTCAAATTAATGATTGTATTTTTCCCCCTTTTTTCCGTCTTGAAAGGAGAAATTATTCTTTGATTCATTTTTATAAAAAATTTTCCTATATAACAAAAGGACAATAAGTTTCATAAAAATGTTCATAGATGGCACCCCATCTGATCTCACTGTTTATTAGCTAATTTGGCACAATTCATATATTAAATTGATTACGAAATGAAAATGTAATGTTTTACAGAGTATTTGTTGCATGAAATGCAAGGATACAAGCTCTAGATAAGTTATTTTCTTTTAGTCGTCTTTTCTCATTATAATTCACCACTCAAGAGCCATTTTTAAAGTTCCTTTTATTGTAAAACTTGTTTCACTCATCTAGTTACGATACTGGTACAATGCATGACATCTCGGATCGTATACTTATGTAGCAGGACCAGTGTAGTTCTTTAACGTTCCGTTTTAAAGCAATACGGGCTGTTTCGGACGCACCTCGTAATTTTAAACCACGGTCCGATGACGAGGGCATCAAATGAGCTGGCACCTCCCTCTCCAAACTTCCGCACCACACCAGTGGAAGGGCCTTTGACCAGAGACGTCAGATTTAGAAAACAGCAGGCCCACATACGCGGAAGATCTTCCTTGGAATCGGGTTTCGAGCTTGGAGCCCTCTGATCCCAAGATGTTACCTCAAGGCCACCTCTAAGCCGCCTTCTCTTCTTCCATTTAAGATCTAAATTTGATTCATATCTACAAAATCCTGATGATAAATCCATATGCTAAAGTCAATCCTTCTAATTCTTTGCGTTTTCGTGTTGTCGCGTCGACATGTTAACGGACGTACAGACCTTTCAGGAGGATTTCGTCCAAAATTTGATGGAATTCTGGGATTTTGGTGTTATGGCAACAAACCAAATTTCATCCATCTACCAAGTAGCGGTTTTCTGTTACGGCGTTCACAGACAGACCGACGTAATTCCAAAA
>BGPR01002156.1:180847-192311 GCA_013235015.1 Araneus ventricosus
CCGACGTAATTCCAAAAATGGGGGGGGTCAAATTCAGGGAGATCTAACAAGTGTAGATTTGTCAAAACCTCTAGATGGAATTTCTTGGCCGCTTCTACGCTTTGTCTTTGTATGCTTCGTATACGACAGAATAAAATAAATAAATAACTCATATAGATTGATAAACGCAATTCTACACCCTCTGGTATGGCGCCCAGGTCACTTTCAGAGCATAGATTACCCTAGTTACTCCACTGAACTGAGCGGAGAGCAGGGATGGATTAAAACCCCCAGGGGCCCTTAGAAAATGCAAGTCTTGGGGTCCCTTATTTTTCTCCCCAACTTCCAAAACCAGATATTTTTGTATTCATTAATTTAAACTCTATATACGCAGTTTTAAGTAGCAAATTGCTGAATTAGTAAAACATTTAATTGCGGGACACTTTCAAGAGAGTTAATTTCAGTATATCTCGTATAAAAATATGCAAAATTTAAATTTAAAAGTAATTTTATATAAAATAGTAAAAAGAAAAAAGGCAAACTTTTTTTAACACAATCTAAATACTATTAATCATAGGGTCGGACATATTTTGAAATTAAAACGCAACATATTTTTTTAATTTATCAAACAATATAATATAAAACTTGTGAAAGATAATTAAATAGGAATGTTGTTAGAATAATGTTTCAAAATATAAATGAAGCTTGATTTTAATTTGAATAATTCTTATTGCACGACCTTTGTAAATTAAATGAATGCTCAAAATTAAATTATTCTGAAAGTACAGTAAAAAAAAAAATCTCGAAGGCATCGGGGCCCCTTAAAGCTGTGGGGCCCATAGGCAATTGCCAACTTTACCTACTTAATAATCCGGCCCTGGGGGGCGTTAATATTGAGACGCGGGGCCAAATGGGGACAATGATCCAATCGGCTAAAGGCTGGCCCTGGATTTTAACTTCAAAAATTCATTATTCTAAGAAGACATAACTGTGTTAATTTCACATTTCAGAGCCAAATATGACGAGGGGGGAAGAAACAATAGTCAGGATCCCATTTATCCTTTCATAAAATGTTACGCCCACCAGTTGCTTGCTGGATTAGGCAACGAATGGTTGAAGAACATCAGTCGGAGTAGAAGGTTGCGAGCTCTATCCTCAGGATGTCCACCTCACCAGTATTATTCAAAAACTGCTAGATAGATGAGCAACGAACCTTTCGTAATGAAGTGCTCGCTGCGATCGTGGTGGCTGTCAGAGATTTTCCTTGGTTTCCTCCCAGCGAAACACAAATGTGAGTCCTCCAGGAAAGCATCTTACCGACATATATAAGATCTAAGTCAGGCTTCTACTTCAGGCACTACTTAGGTTATTATGGTCCTTTTGGCCAGCAGAAGCTGTCACACTTCCCCTTTATTGTGGACTTGGCTAGTCACGCTGGAACAAGTGGGATTCGGCACAACAGAAAATTTTTATGCAACGCCTAATTAAAGGAAGAATGCCGTTAAGTTTTCTTTTGTCAAATCACTTCGTATAAATAGCAGTGATCATGCAAATAGTTCTGTTGAAAAGATTTCAAGCCCTGTCCTTCAGAAAATTTCATTTTTCTTCTCACACAATTTTTGTTGATAATTGTGTGACTCGTCACACTTTTTTTCTGTTATTTTCTTTCTACTTATATTAACACTGATAATCAAGTAGCTTTTGTTATACAAGTCCGCCAACACAACATAATATATCCAAACCTAAAGATCCACTATTCTAACGAATTCAGACTATACAAAGTTCTTCGAATTTCTTGTCAGGAAGATACAGAGGGAAAGAAAAGTTTCAGTTAGATTAAAAATTAAAAAATTTTATACGACCTACGGCGGCGTAGCTTTTCTTACACTTTTTAAGATGAAATATGACTATGGCGGCGAGAAAATATTGCTTTGTCCTGGATGCTATTTACCTACGCTACGCTACTGCATACGCTACTACAAGAAAGGTTGGAAATTACTGCATGGTCTACCCTTCTCCATTTTGCTACCTACCGAAGAATCAAAAAAGTTCTAGAATAATGGCGTGTCAAGGGTAAGTAGCACCAGTGGACCAATAGACCAATAAAACTATCTGTCTCATTCCACCGGTGCGTCACTGGTATCAGGGTTCTCGACCAGGTGGCTGTCTATCAATTGACTGCAACAGATGCGACCCAACAACTCTTACTCGCTTCCTTAGTGGGCATATCAGAAGTTTGACTTTCTCTGATAATTCTAAGTGTTTTGAGATCTGCCCAAAATGTACTGCAGAACAGGCCACACCTGATCACATTCTTGCATGCCTGGAGCTTTCCAAACAGGATCTTATTTCTAATCCTCTATTGACTTTGGATTTCTTTAGGGTGCACATGCTCATGGACCTGATATCTCATGATCTGCTGATCTTCGGGGATCATCAACAACACCACTGGTGTAGCGACCGGGGGGGGGAGGGGATATAGATGCCAAAACATTACTCTGTTTATGCCTTTTTTAAAGCAAAATATGACGAGGAAGCTTAAAAATAATAACGTGCCCCAAGCGCTGTTTACGCTTGCTAAGCCACTGATGACGACGGGGGTAAAAAGATATATTATTCCCCCGTCGCCGCTTAACCCCCGTTACGCCACTGGCTACGTTGAGAAAACGTTAATTTGTATACATGTCACTGTTTAAAAAATCAAATAGGGTGAGGGGAGGAGTTCCGGGCGCCGTTTACACTAGCTAAGCCACTGGTGATGATGGGGGGAGCGAAGAAATATTATTCCCCTGCCCTCTAATTTGGGTGACAACAATTGCGCTGTTTTAAGAACGTTTTCACTATTTTCTCTTATTTATTTCTCGTGGGGAAAAAAGTAGCGCCGGAACGGCGTTCCGATGCGTACCGGCACCACTAGACCCCTGGTCATGGGGCACATATGCAGAAGAAATAACAACCAAATATTTACAGACTTTTCAATATTATTTTGAAAAGGTCGTATAAAATTATCTTTTTGAAATTTACATTCGTTACATTAAATATATTGAAAGAAACGTTTTTTCGTTTTTTGTGGACCTTACCGTCTCTTGCCCTTGCACCAGTGGCGAATCCAGGGGGGGGGGGGTGACGGGGGGCCGCCCCCCCCCCCGCTAAACTAAAATTATTTTATTAAAAATAAATACAACTGTTTGTTTTTAATTTTCATTTGTAAAAAAATGATAAGATCGTGGCAACATGCTTTCTGGCTTGACAGGTTCAAAAATTTTCCTACTTTTCTAGTCATTCCACTTGTACTTGTAGCGTTGACGCGGTCGAAAACATTTTTTGTCTAGTTATTTAATTGTTTTTTTTATTAAATTATCGAAAGGATTGTAGTATTATTTATGATTCTTATTGTCAGGTGAGTCAGTTCTGTAAAGTTAAAGTGCTTTGGTTTACATAAGCCATGAGATTTGACATTCGTCACTACGACACAAAATTTATATGACCTCCGCCCCCCCCCCCCCCTCCTCCCCAGACCCGAATCTTGGATTCGCCACTGCTTTGCACTTCTTTGCATTGAAAGAGATTTAATAAGATATGTCCACTTCAACTTCAGTGACCCTCCAAGCCTTTTCACGGAAAAAAGCGGGAACGAAGAAGTTCTAGTAAATATTTCAAACGATTTCAAGAAATTCGATGAAATTCAATGAAGTATTTTTGCAGGCGTTATTGTTGCATTATTTCATAAATAGTATAATTTTGAATTAAAAATTGAGTGAGGTTCAAAGATAATAAAGATGGTATTAAGTGATTATATGTTTCAAAGATAAACTATTGTATATTAAATTGAAAATGATATATTAACTTTTTTGAGAGGGAGCGCAGAATATGCGTTGACCCAGGGTGTAGAAATGTGTAAATCCGGTCCTGATAAGTACTGCAATTACTATGAATTTTTAATTGGTTTAAGCAAATAATAAGCAGTTGCCAGCAACCCAGGAAAGGACAGGTACCTATTTTATATAATTTTTATGCACTGGGTTGGGTACATTACGTGTACTTTCTTCAGACTAGGAGCAATGCCCTCCTTGCGTTTGTACATCAACAGGTGCAACCGTAGCATAATTTTTCAGTCAAAACACCTGGTTTTGAGATTTTTATGGTATCGTTTGTTTACTTACAAGAAATAATCCGAAGGTTCCAGACAAACATATTCAGCAAATTAAAATATTTAACACCTAAAATTCTAAGATTAATTTTATTTCTAATACTTTCGCCGTTTTGAAAGCTATTTTCCAGCAGATGCTCGACGGCCCATTAGCTCAGTTGGTTAGAGCGTCGTGCTAATAACGCGAAGGTCGTGGGTTCGATCCCCCCATGGGCCATTTGTCTTTTTTTATTAAAGGTTTCATTATATTGGTAGATTTGGATGTAAACAAAAATGTAACTGGGAATATAAATTATAAAAATTAACGGCCAGTTTTTTTTTTCCAAGACAATGAAATAAAGAATGGGATTTTTCATGATTTGCTAATTTCGTAGACATTTTCTATTAATTAATTCAAATCCTACTCCCACAGGTATGAAGTTACTTCGAAGTCATACAAGCTTTATTTTACTTCATACCATAATATTTAATATTTTTGCCGATTTTTCTTTTATAAAAATTTTTATATTAGAAAAAGACCGTTTTCAAATCCTATGTGTTGCAAGGCAGACACAAGCGGCAAAAATTCTAGACAGTACTTCCATCTCTTGGTACATTTGCTAAAAGACGTGCATCTCTTAATAACCCGCCATGCGACTAATTATTTTGATCAAATAACTTTTAAGTTCTTACAAATGAGTTTTTATTGCGGTAAATCATACTTTTCGATATGTGATCAAAACTTTGAAATCTTAAAATTACTGGATAAGAATATTATGAATAAGCTGCTTTTGAGCTCAACGTGAAAAATGGAAAAATCCAGTTCAGTTACTTTCAGTTACTTGAAAGATTAAAGAAAGTGCATTAATGTTTTCACATTATGCGCGACTTAAAAAAAAAAAAAAATTCCTCCGTGTACCCACCAGGTTTCGAACCTGGGACCTTCCGCGTGTTAGGCGGATGTGATAACCACTACACCATGGGTACCTGTTTGCAATTGGAAAAAATAAGGAACAGCAGACAGCAGCTTTCTTCAGTTGTTCTATTTTTATTTCGAACAACCAGACTTATTTTTTCTTTTTTAAACTAGTTTCCGCTTCGGATGTTCCGCCCAACCAAAGTGTACGGTACGGCGCCAAACTTGAATTTTTTTTTTTGGAGAAAAATCGCTAAATGTGGTAACCCAACGGCGGACGTTAACATGGTAAATGTGGTAACATAGCGGAAGTTTCGCGAGTTTTTCATGATTTAGCGCCAGCTTGGCGAGAGATGCACCGTACACTTTGGTTTTACACGTCTTGAAGAATTGAAATGAATATAGTACTCAAAATCTTGAATGGGAATTTCTCGAAATTCATTTTATGTTTTATTTTGTGAAGGTGCAAAAGTTTTAGCATCATTCATCGCGTCTATTAATCGAAATTTTAATTCCAAATTCTATCAGCAGAAAAAGGACGCAGAGAAAAATAGCATATTCTTACATAATATATAATGTGTCGATAAATTAAATAAACTTTTTCGTCACTTCAAATTAGCACTGGAGGGGCGGAGCTTTTGGTATCTAAGCGCCAAAACATTCTTCTATAAAAAAAAATAATTAATAAGAAATTAAAATAGCGGAAAATTGGTAGCAAAATCTCTCATCTTATTAGAAAAAGAACCAACTAAATTTATTCTCTCTAGCCAACATATTCACAAATGAAACATTAATTAAATATAAATAAAATTTTAATGTGATTTTTGGCAAATTTAATTGAATTGACGCTTTAACCCTCTAAAGGGTCTTTTTCTGAATTGGTGCATTAAGGGTATTCTGGTACCCCCGGTTGGGTTGGGTTCCGCACGTTAACAACTGAACCCAACCCAACTCCCAACCCAACCGGGGGTACCAGAATAGACCCCTAAGATATTTATAAAGTTGGAAATAATTTTTAAAAAAGAAATTCAATCAGTTTATTAGACAAAATTAATGAGATAAATTTATTAACAAATCAAGATACCTCGTTATGGTTAGAGATAAGAAACTGAACTATAGAGGTTTCTGTTCATCAAAAAATTTGCCCCGAGCTTACGCCAGTGACGTAGCGACCGGCAGTGGCGGACTGGGAAGGTTGCTAGCTTGCCTGATGGCAAGTGCCCCCCCCCTTACACATAAGTCAATATGGCCCCGCAGGATATTAAATTAAATTCAAAAGAACTTTGTCTTTAAGGAGTTTGAAATCCATTTTTGAGTGAGGAATAATGAAAAAATATTAGTGAAATTTCGGAATTCATTTTCTGAGGAGAACTTAGGAACCTATATTTTACTCTCTGTTCAAATGGAATTGTTATATTATTTGGATGCAGAATAATTATTGATAGATTTGCACAGTCATCTAGTGAACTCAAAAGTTTGCTGACTTGCCTTTAATGAAGTGGACCACGTGTAATACACTTCTGCACTTTTGATTTATTAATCTTTGACAGTAAGAAATATTTTTTAAAAAGATTAAATGGTTAATAATTTGCACTTTATTTTCAGTTTGGTTAAAAAATTCTCAAAATTGCAATATAGTTCTAAAATTATAGTACAACCACCCGTAAATTACAGTACAAAATTAATATTCAATTATAAAACTGTAATTATATTTGGTATTTCTTACTTCCAATAATGTATAATATGTATACATACTGTAATTAGTAATAAATATATCAGATTTTAGACTAGAAAAAGATTATATTAAATTATAATCATAATTAATTACTATTATTAAATAATAATACAATTATTAATTTATTATATTATTGTTTATTATTAATTTCATTTATTATATTTGTAAGAAATAAAATTAAATATAATGTAAGATGGCAGTAGATGTGATAGAGCCCTTATTGACTCATGGCAATCAATATTTTCAGACCCAGTCCGCCACTGGCGACCGGAGGGCAAGAGGGATCATATAGATGTCCCGGGTGACAGTCTGAGGGGGCGTCATGGAGACAAAACTGCAGTGCGTTTGTGTCACTTTTTAAAGTTAAACTAACTGTGTGGCAAGGCGTTGCACGGGCTATCACGAATAATAGGATATTCCCGGGCGGAGAGAAGTGAGGTCACGCGAGACCTTGGGATCCATATATTTTCATATGCCCCGCCTCCGTTTTTCTCTACAATCAACAAATATTGTCACTTAGTTTCCCTAACAAACGTTACGAAGTTAAAAACCTTAATACAAAAAAAGAAAGAAAAAAAAGCATGAAAATGATTTTTTTTCCATTGCTAATAAATCCAAGCACAGAAGTTCCCTCAAAAAGAAATACCAACTTCCGTTAAATAAATAAGAAGCAACACCAGATGCGAAAACTAATAATAGGGGGAAAAAAGAATCCGTCCTGAATGAATTTACCATGCTGTCGATAGATGGCAGCACGGGAGAATCAATCAATATTAAGTTTTTAATTCATATCTTTTTAACTAATTACAATTTCGTAATTTAAATAGTCGAAATGGATTCCTCGGTTTATTTTCCATCTTTTAGTACTTACGGCTAGTTTCAGGATTCAGTGGTTCGTGAGAAGATAGGACATACATACATATGTTTGTTTACCTTCGAATTTTAATAGGATAGATATTATGAGGAGGCCTAAAAAATAACTCCCTGCCCCAGGCGCCATTTATACTTGCTAAACCACTGACGAGAACGGGGGGGGACGGGAAAAAGTCATATGACCCGGGCGCCCGTTGCCCTCACTACGCCATCTCTCCGTTCAGCGTTACGTGTTGGCGCATTACTATCTCAACATAACAGTAATTAATTGATTGATAATTCGATTTTTATGTGATCAAAGTGTCAATTGATATTTTTGTAGTTTATGAAATAAAAGTTTCTAGCTCTGATCAGATGCGATAAAACAGCTTACCATGAACATTTAAAAATTGGTCTTAAGTCTCGCGACCGTCATACTGGCGTGCATCAAAATATCGCATTTTTAGGCTTGCGAACTAAAATTGAATCATTAATTAGCTTTATAATTTGACGCAGATATTACGTAAAAACTATAAGCATCTCAAGTATTCTATGCCTTCTTAGACGAATGAAAACGACGGCCCCTTTCCAAAACAGGAGGGGTCATCTTATTAGATAACAAAAAAAAAATGCGATTCTTAAGGGGTTAATCGGTATTTTTTTATTTAGAGGATAAAAATAATTATAATGAAATTTATAATTATTAATAATAAATTTTATTAATATTTAGAGAAATACTTGCTGTCAAACCTTTCACGAACCCATGAAAAATGATGGACATGACGAGTATTTTCAGAGGAAATGGTTTAGAAAGTTTTCGCATGCATTGCGATTTTGAAGCTGGTCATATTTGCTACAAATGGCACGCCTTGGTACTCAAATTTAAAAAATGCTCCAATAATTTTAATGTCAAACCAGTTATGTGAATCGCATATTCTCCGAAATGTAGCTTGCAAAGACAAAATTTTAATGAAGTTAATGGGCACTGTTCAGCAACGCACTTCATTTGATTAATAACAGTATATTAGCAAATACAGTGCATTTAAAATAGATAATTACAAAAATTTGTTAATTGGTACTTTAGCTAAATTTATAAAACTGCATTTACATAAAGATTCTAAGAGACAATAAAAATCCGGAATATTGATTTATTTCATGAAAGTTTTATTTCATGAGGATATTCTGTCATCCCAAGTGATTTAGTTGTTGCTAGATATAAAAAATCATTGTACCAATATGATCAGCCTAATTAATATGCAAAATTAAAAACTTTTAATCCATCTACGAGGTCCCGACAGAATCTAGAAAAATTTATTACATGTACAACTTGTCTTAACTGATAGATGAGGGTCTGCATTTTCCGTTCCAAAATATTTTCAAATTAAGAATCAAAATTTGTGTAAGAATGAATATTGTATATTTCTTTCTTAAAACGAATGCACATCAAAAGTCTTGCTTCTTCTAATGTGGAAACAGCGTCTCAATCATCTCATTCAGTTTTGCGGTTTACGACTTTACAGCGTTGCATTTAAATAGATTTCGCGTCTCTGCAAAAGTACTTGGACCTATTCACTAGCGTTGCATATAAATAGCGATTATAAACAACCAGGGAATGAAGGTTTAATACCGCTTTTAATTATTGAATAAGGCGCCCTGGCAAACAAGAAATTGATTTACGTAAAGCGAAATGTTTAAGCGACAGGCACGAGAAAGAAAAAAACCGAATTTTGCTCAAATATTGAATAATATAATTCTTTTTCTGTGTTAAAGATTGTAACGAAAGAATTTTCTAAATTTTATGGTTTTTGATAGGACTGAAACACCCATTTGAAATAAAACGCAACTCTCTGCAATTCACACTAAAATCATTCAAATGCTGTAGAAGTTAATTATTTGCAGCCGTTTTAATAATTTCACTTAATAAAATGCAGTGGAGTATCAAGGGGGGGGGGTAAAGGTCAAGACAGCCCTGCCACCTATCTTGGGGAGGTATCGCGAGAAACGATGCTGTTCTGGCAAACTTTTATAGCGAAATATATCCAGCATCTCGTGCTTGCCGTTTCTGATTTACGTATTGCTAGTTTTTAATATATTTTAGGCAGTGATCAGGAATTGTAAAAACTAACGAAACGTGTAAGTAATTTACAATTTACAATTGGCAGCTTGCATCGGGCATTAGTAACGGTGGGAAATACTATTATTCACTATTTTATCGATCTTACATAGTTCAGGTGTAAATTTTATATAAACTTTTCTTGGTATGAAGCTAATAAATACAGATTACATAACCTAAAATTGCATTTATTTTTGTAAAACAAAGACGATATAAAATATATATGTAACGATGGCACGGTAAAACAATATCTCTGTATGCATTACTTAACTGGTGGACCAATGATTAATTCAATTTTTTTCCACCTTGGTATTGCCGGTTGTACTATCTAATTAAATTGTCCCCATTTTGGGGAACCGTTTGTCTGTATTGATTCACACTACATGTCGCTGTAGAATTCGTGTTTATCAGGTTAACATAACATTGTTATGAATGACATTTTAGCTCGTAAGTTTAAAATGACAATCCATGCACGAGTGACTCAGGCAAAAGTTAAGGAATTTGATATGCCCGAATTTAACCCTTTGCGGACGGTACTTCGTATAATGTGCGGCACGGATTTCACCAGATCCTATGAATTGAAGGTGTTAAATCAGTTAACAGAGAATAGCTCTAAAAGTGGACGTGTGTATATTATCAAAAAGCATCCATTTCAAACCCCTAATCTTATTACCAGAAAATAAAGTTTATATAGTAAAATACAAGCTGTAAAAGTTTGAAAAAATGGGATGGCATTATGGGGTGTCAATCTGATCAGTGGTATTTAAAAGTGTCCACAAGGTTGAGGACAATTTTTCACAACATGATATAATATAAAAGAATTTTTGGGATTGCAGATTAGGCCCAAGAAAATAAATTCATTTAAACTTGGATGCATTGTATTTTATTAATTAGCAAGTGAACACTTCTTCATTTATGGGTTCAGGATCGAAGAATGAAACTGGGTTTGTGTTTCATCGAGCGATCCCGCGAAAACTACACCAACCGCATAAAATTGATGAATTTACATTGGTAAGTATACACTTGCCACGGGACTTGGAAGGGTTAACACTTTCATTTGCGCGTCCATGCCAAATTCTCGCACCAAGTAATGGTTGCAGCGCTAAAAACAGTTTCGATTCATTCAACTTCTGAAGCACTTCTTAGCGGAGATGCACTATCTACCTGGCAACTATAAGTGGAACCGGCATTTCTTTTGCCTTCCAATTACCACTGGTGCGTAGCAGGCAATGGCTCCACGGGGTTTTATATCACCCTCAGCATGCTCATTTTGAAAAAGTGACATAAAATGCCAGTTTTGTTCCGTGGTTCCCTAAGGATTTGTATCTACAGACATCATCCTTAGGCTCCTCCCCCCTCTGTCCTGATACCTGACGGGTAGGATTTTGGGATTCTATTCAGGTTTCTTCCTCTTGGAAAACAAGGATAACTTTCAGACCTACTTTGATTTCCCTACGTTTTTCCACAGAAATCAGGCTTAAAATGAAACAACGATAAAACAGATTCAAGTGGATAAACAGTTTTCTGCTTGATCGATTTCTGTTCAATGACATTTGTGGCAAATTTTAGCAGAAGCACCGCTCAATAAGGTATACATGTCAGTGGCGTAACAGATAAATGGCACGTGTGGGCATAATCTTCGCCTCATTTTGCGAGACTTCTGGCTTTAAAATTTGTTCAAAAAAATTTCAAAGGGATTTATCATTAAGGTTCGTTAGGCTGGTTTGAACCGCAAGTCGA
>BGPR01002157.1:1003-16879 GCA_013235015.1 Araneus ventricosus
AAATGAGAAAATGACAATTTGTAGTAACTTTTAGATGTAACTATATATGAATATTAAAAGTAAACAATAAATGTATCAACTAACAAACTTCATTATAAACAACATTCTTTGTGAACATTCTGTTTAATGTCTCGCCCTCCATCGTGCGAATCTCACTCTTGATAGTCTTCGTTTCCTTGCAGTAGGATCTTCTCTATCGATATTGTTCATTTCAAACAAATTAAGTAGGAGAGAACTTCAAAATACTTCCTCTTTCAAAGAGGGATAATAAGGAAAGAGCGAGATGATTCAATAAGGGAAATTCACTTCGGCCATCTCATCCCTTCCTCTCCTCATTCTAAAAAAATCCCTCCTTGTCGTAACCCTCGGTAATTAAGGGCTATGTCCCTTTTTCCCTTGCGCCCTGCGGATATGGCGTCTGGTCCGGTGGGTCGTAGCCACTCCCACATTACTGCAGCGTTAGAGGCCGTGTCACCGTTATATTATTATAGAATTTTTTTATGAGCTTACATGAGTTGACACATTTTTCTCAGATATTGTCCGTCTTAATTATTATTTTTATAGCTACATTGATTTCGTAAGCTTAGATGAAATATCATTATTTTTTCTTTGCCATTTTATAATTATTTATCACTAGCAGTACGCGCACGACGTTGTCCGTGGAATCAGGACTTCAACAAAATGAAAAATAAAACCCGCCCACAATGACATGAAAAAGATTTGAAAACAAAATCAAAACAAAAGATACACATTATTGATCTTCCCTCTTATTTTTCCTCGCGATAATGACATTTTAACTGCAGAAACACAGTACAGAGTACGTTTAGCCAAAACAATATTAAGAAATTGCAACGTGAAAATCATTATTATGCAGCCAGCAAAATATAAAATCGAAACCGAAAATAATAATCGATGCCATTCAATTGAAGGTTATGACATCACCTGCGCTCTTCCCCGTCAGCCAATGAAATTGCCAGCAACATTCCGGAGATTTGTCGGGGGAGGAAGCTCGCCAGAGAAAAATATCTTTCAACTGACGAGGAAGATGTTAATTTAAAAAAAAACGGGTAAATATATTTCAACAGTTCTTGTTTTAAATCTGGCATTACCGTTCCAGTTATAAGCTGAAAAAATTGAAAACAACAGTGTTATTAAAACGTCGGATGCAGCAAATTTAAAAACCAAAATAAAAATTTCGATGGCAAAGCTCATTATTTGTTTAAAATTTTTCACAATTCAGTAAATTATGTTTGAAGCTCATAACAAATTTCATTCGAAAGAAAACTGATCTATCCGACGGTGTATTGATTATTTTTCAACCATCATTAGATAATATATTACAGCCATAAACGTGCCGAAAATTACCCAAAACCACACAAAACATTAAATAAAAAAATTTTTAGATTAATTTTTTAAATTCCGGCTTCGAGGTGCATTCGTCACCATTATGACTACCTGTGTGCCTATTTTTATGGCTGTAAGTGCGATAGATTCGTCTGGATATCTCGTGCACACGCGCACAAACATTGCCTTTTAGAAGTATAGATGAAATAAGTAACACTGATAGTATCGGAAAATGATCTTTATTTCCAGTAAAGAAAAGGATTTTTTAAAAACAAATTTGCTGTTGAGCGAGCTTTTATTGAAGAAAAACATAACGTTTAAATTTTTATTTAAACTTTTGCATTTGACGTAGAATAATAAAAACGCTCATTATTAATATATTTTTGTAAAGTAGAAATTGCATGAAACACTGATCACTTTTTATAAGAAACCTAAATAGATTATTAGTTTTCTAATGATTCTACCTTGCCATAGATAATTTTGAACAAATAGATCTCTTCTTAACTCAATTAATTTGATTTGAAAACGTTTCAGTTTTTAAGTTTATAGTTAGAAAGTACGCGTCTTCTCTATTATTCTTTCCAGAAAATATTTATAATCTACTGTGGTGAATGCTTAATGAAACAGCTGCGACACCATCATGTTTCATGCAATACGTCTTACAATGACCATCTGCTTTAAATATAAAAAAAATACTTTGAGACCTTTATTACCAGGGCAATGCCTTAATTTTATTAAATTTGATTAAATAAAATTCATGTATAAAACAGATATAGAGCAACAACCTTCATTAATCAACTTGCTACTTAATACAGACATTTCTCAACTGTAAACAATTAAAGCCACCACCACCCCTCCCTTCCCGTCCTATGAAGAGTCCCTGATGGACGCTGATTAATGTACCACAATGGATGAAGACATTATTAAGAGGGCGATTAGTGATGCAAATTTTATTCCGCAACGAATGTTTATTCTGAGACTGTCGATCCTTCTAAATAGAAAAAAAAAAAAAATCATGCTTGTTGAAATTTGCCAGAACTCAGAAATTGATGTTTCCAGGTGAACTTGTTGGTTCATTTAATTTCTAAAATGATCAGAATTAGTTGATTATATTTCAGAAAGGTTTCTTTTCTACCTTTTTATCCTGCTTATTCACATATATTATATTTTCGTAATGCACATCAAGTTTAATATTTTGGTCTGAGAACCTCGACTGAGACCGCGGTGGCATTTTGGTAAGGTCTCAGCTTCGGAGCCAGAGGGTTCCAGTTTCGAAATCCAATTCCTTTGAAGAACCGCCGTGTATGGGATCAATAAATCAGAATTGATTTATTGAATTAATTATAAAAAGAAGTGCAGTCTAGGGGATGGTATTAAAAATCGGATGTTTTTAAAACAGAGACAAAGATTATCTGTAAATGTGCTGTATCTTCTTTGCAGCAAGTTTGTTTTCCAATCGTGGAGTGGCACTTGTCATAACAACTACATAGCAAACTTGTTTTGCAAGTGGTTTGGTCGATTATGCTTTGTTGCTCTGCAGGAAGTTTGCTGCAAAGTTGTCATGGCAAGCTAATATCAAGAAAAATTAAACTTGCTGCAAGTGTGCATTCTATCTGGGTCATTTTTGTTTTGTTCTATATGAAGCTATCAGTAAACATAAATGACGTATACATCAGTCATAAAAAAAAATTCCAAATGCATTCCAAGGCTTTCTTGTTCAGACTTCAGAATCGATAACTAAATGCGGATATGAGTATGATAGTCCAGTCGAATTGAACTTTAACATGGAGAAAATATATAACAGCAATTTTATTGCTTTAAGTTGTTGGTCGGCCACACAAAACATGGCACTATATTTTTTACCGCACGATCGAACCTGATAAAGGGTGGAGGGGGAAGGAAATTGAACAAATTGTTTTTTGCGTTTTACCCGAAAGGACGCGCGGGGATCATTTTATGTCCCCAAGCCCTCGGCAAAATCCGATTCCTAAAAAAATAGCCACCTGTTCATTTCTTCCTTATCAGTAGCTGATTTAGTCACCCACCTCTGCCTTTTCTCAGTATTTAGAAAGTATTTCCGAAATTTTTCGTCCCATAACACACATTTTGTTAGTTCTTGTGGTAATGGAATGACCCTCCTCCCCTGCGTCCTTCCATTTGTTCCACAGAACCAGTCATTTCAAGCGACTGGTGTCCTTTGAGAATCGAAGTATTTACCTGCTGCTCACAATGCCGACTCCATATGAAAAAGAAATCTAGAGTTTACGTAAACTTCTTGCTGCAGTTAAAACTCGTGAAGCTTCAGACTTGGACTTTGAACACAATGGACCTGAAGATGTTTTAGAAGATAATTTTTCTGATCATGAAATATTCAGCGAATTTGATACAGAATCGGAACATGACGAAGATTATGGAAATGAAGAAATGAATAACTCGGAATGGTTTTCATCAAAAGACGGCGTAAAGTGCAGGAAAACAAAATTTAGGCAGAATATTCATGCCCGTTGTCATAATATTATATCGCGCTTACCTTGAACACAAGGGCCAGAAAAAGATGTGACATACTCTGGGAAGAGTAGGGAGTTATTCATCCACGACAGCATGATACAGTTAATTAAAAATTGCACAAATATATTTATCGAGAAATCGACACCGAACATTTCGCGTGAAATAGATGAGCGACTTCATAAGTGGTTAAAAACGCAATAGATTTGAATTGTGTTAAGCACAGTATTCTTATTGTTTAAAAGTGAAAATCGTTATTTTTCGAACTAAAAATATAATGTTTTAACAGCGCAGGGTTACATTTCAGTTTGGGGTCATTCTATGACACCGCACGTCTTAACGTTCGCTAAAGAGGCGCGCGTTCTCTCGGGTTAAATAAAAGGCTGTTAATCTGAGAAGAAAAGTTAAAATTAGAAAGTTATAGGTATTAAAAAGATCTATGAAAATAGTTGTCAAAATTTAGGATATATTAATTAGGAAAGGAGTAGATTAAAAAATACGCAAATTTCGAAAAATTATTTTCAATTTTTTTACTATTGAATAGAAATTTTTGACTTTTCACGTAAGTTCGTAGTATACAGTAGGGTATGTCCCGTAATAACTTCAGACCCATATCTTTCTAATTTTTTTTTGAAAAATTCAACTTTATCGAAAAAAAGAACGTTGTCGGAAATGCCTGTAAGTACATTGTTATCTGTCCGAATTTCGCCGTGAGAAAAAATTCCTACTCTAAAAGTGTTGTTCTATAATTTCAAACTGCTTTATAATGGTAGATATTCATAAAAAAAGTTTTGAAAACTAAGTGTAAAGTTAAACTTTTGTCTCATTTATTATGCCTAAACGAATTGTCCCCATATTTTCCCTTTGGAGAAAATGAGTTCATGCAAAATAAGCGAAACGAAATGATAACTTCGAACTTAATTTTCTTCACTTATTTCTGAAAATGGACCAATATACAGAGATTTGAAATTGTAGAACAACATTTTTAGAATAGGATTTTTTTTTTCGATCCGCGAATTCAGACAGATAAAAAAAGTGCTTATATGCATTTTCCAACGACGTTCTTTTATTCGAAAAGGTTGAATTTTTCAAAAAAATTATAAAGATGTAGGTCTGAACTTTTTATTACACATACCCTACTATATAATACGAACTTACGTGAAAAGTCAAGAATTTCTCTTCAATTGTAAAAAAATTAAAAATAATTTTCAAAAATTTACGTTTTTTTTTAATCTACTCCTTTTCTAATTAATCTATCTTAAAGTTCGATAACTGGTTTTATGCATCTTTTTACTATCTATAAGTTTTTAATTTAAATTTTTCTTCTCATATTAATAGACTTTTATTTAAACGCAAAAAACCGATCGTTCGCATTTTCATACCCCTTCCTCCATTTATCTGTTCCGATCTCGGGGTAGAAAATATATTGCCGTGTTTTGTGTGACCTACTGAACACCTGAAAGCAATAAAATTGCTGTTATGTATTTTCTCCATATTTTGATATTTTTCTTGACAACTCGACTGGACTATGACTTCAGTGTGATATCACTTTTAACCCTCTGACTACTAAGGGTTCTCAAAATCTGAGTACAGTTGTATACGGAGGATTGCTTACAAATTGATCTGTGGAATGGATTCGTCCACCCCGTTCCCCCTTTTCTCCTCACTATGGGTGGTGGGAGATATGAATGACAGGCCTTTCATATCTTATCTCTCCCTTAAGGGTCCCTTTAACGACCACTCGCCCAACTGCCTTCTCTCCCGTTTTGGAATAGCAACCGGCCGAAATCCGCTCCACTAGTATAGAAGTTGCATGGCCGGTTACGGCCGGTTTAGGAGTCAGAGTGTTAAGTTGAGTTACTTTGGAACTACCAAAAAGAAATTAAATCTAATATCTTATTTTTCTATTACTTTCAGCATTCCATGGTATATTCTTGTTGTCGGAAACCACCAGGGACTGAACTTAACTGAAGAGAACTTTCCTTCCCCGCCACCAGGGATTTTGTTTACTTTGCTTTCTCTTGGTTTTAGCGGCCAACTTTTCTACGCGCGTCATTGTAATCCCCTTTTTTCTAACTTATGTAAATATAAAATTAGTCATGTAAACTTAATCATTATTAAATATTTTCATTCTTAAAGATTTACTCCCTGACTACATACCTGCCACATAATAAAGAGATTTCAGATAATATAAAAGCCACTCCAGTATGAAGAAAACCTGAGACGACCAAAACAAAGGTAAGCGTTAGTTACCTATAATTTAAAGATGTTTTGATCGTAATACTTGTATTAATAAAACGACACGCATGCCAATATTGTTTGTTGTCGATGTAAGTAAGAACTATTGTGAAATTCGCTGCGAAAATCTTATAGAAATTGATAAAGTGCATCACATGCTGTTCTGTTCGAAATAGAAATTAATTTCTTGAAAATAACATAAACTGATGGCTGTCCAAATTATCCCACTTATTTTCAGTGAAAATTTATTTGTAATTCTACATCAATGAAAATAAAAGAAAATATGTAGGCGATTTCTTAAAAAGATTGTTTTAGATACAGTTTGATTTAGAATTTATTTCAGTAAATAACCGGCAAGAAAACTTTTGCCTTACAGTTGATGCTTATTTTCTTCTTCCCTGAATGTATGCACTTCCTGAAAAATCAGTAAAATTGATTTTATTGAAAAACAATATATTCTGTCAAGACAAAAGAAACTCTCTCGAAATATTTTTTACTTATTATTTTTCTAAATTGTGTCATAGGTTTGATCAACAATTATAATGAAAATTCTATGAATGAACGAGTTAAAATTTAATAGAACCTATATTTAATGAGAAGAGACGCGTATTTAAATATCGAATAATCTTTCTTATAACGTTATTAAAACCTCAGAATTAATCAGACTAATTTATGGAAGTATATCTCGTTGCAGAATGAGCCAAACAAGGTGACTAGGACAAACCAAATTGATCCTAATATTTCTTTATCTCCAAAAGTGACGAATTTCTTATTGAATAATATAAAACTTCCAAAAACTTATGTATTTATACATCACTCAGGGTACATTTGATTAATCAATTTCTTATTGAATAATATGAAACTTCCGAAAACTCATATATTTTTACATCAACTCAGAGTACATGTGAATAATTAATTCTTCACTTCTGAAAACTTATGTATTTTTACATGAACTCAAGAGTACATTTGAATAATTAACCCTTCCTATGGATGATATAAGAGTTTATAGATGAAGAAATTGACGAAAAGGGAATTCGTCAAAAGAAATTAGATTTTTCTTCTTTTATTGACGAATGAATTTTTAGGTTGGCTCTTCTATATAAAATTTACATTTAATATTTTAAAAACGATACTGATAATACAACTACTTATAAATAAAAAAATTACCAAATATATTTGATGTTGTGTTAATAAACTTAATTGATGTTCAGTTAATAAATTTTAATTGCATGAAGAATTCAATAAAGGTGGAAAATTCAAACAAGTAAAAGTTTTGCTTATATATGGAACCTTGTAATATTTAATTATTCTAAAACAAAATGAGGAAAAAGAAAAATGCGTAGCATTATGTTTTCAACTGCATGGATTAGCAATGTTATACCTCTTGAAATCTCTTGCCCATATTTAATGGATAAACCTATGCAAACCTAATTACTAGATTGACCCTTAGAGGAGTTTACTGAGGACTAATCCTCTGTGTTAGTCGGAGCAGTTGTAGTATTGTTGTCACAATAGGACATCGGTTAGAAATTGCTGATAAATGTCAAATGTTGAGCAATATATATATTGAAGAGAATATACACCTGTATCTGAAAACGCTTTAGTATATTATTTAATATATCACTTAGAATAATTTGAAGAATTGTACAATGTTTATTTTTCTTATTACATCCTAATGTTCATAAAAAAATTCAATTTTCTTTTTAGACATATAGTTTTGGTCAAGTTTTTAAAACTACCTGGTAGATTCACATATTATAATTATTTTAACACAGTTAATGCTTTCTATTCAGGAATAAATACGTCATAGAGAAAATGTATTTTTCCTAAACGAATACTCGGCTTTTTGAAGTGAATACCCATGAGGTATTTTATCATATGACACAGAGAACGTTCTGGTTCTATCTAAAATTTCCTCTATTTTTACAGTTTTTGAGCTATCATTTTACAGCCCATAAATGATCTCCACATCCAATTGGAGTAAAACCGTCAAATATGGGACGCTAAGAGAAACACAGGCCATTCCTAAGAATAACTGTAGATCCGTGCTCATTTTCGTTTCAATCGGTAGAAAATAAGGTGTTCAAATCGCATATTTGTTTTTGCGCGATTCACTTGGGCCTTTCACCTCCCTTGGGCACCTTTCTTTTTCTACCCATGCCTTTCGCCTCCAAACGTCCGGTTCTCAAGCTTTTTTTCTCCATTACGTTAGGGACGCTTGTTCGTTTATCTGCTTTTAGCTCATTTTTTCTCCACATGTGTTAGGAGTATACGAGAAAGTTTAGGGGAGACCACTCCCGCTGGTTTTTCGATAGTTTGCATGTATGTTAGGATTTTATTAACAATTATAACTCAACGCACCACTAGAAAAAGGTTGTAAGGACACTAACTATCCAAGACTTGCGTCTTAAGTGGTCGCAACTAACTTTTTGACCACAGGACTGACAGATACTGTATGGATGAAACCTCATAAGAAGTTATGTGCCATATTAAAAATTTCAAGCTTTCGGCTCAAATGAATTTCGAAGTCTTAAACTTAATCTGCAAATAGATTGAAAACTTTACAATGGAAAAATTAGATCTTTTGTTTTTTTACATATAAATAGGTGAAGAAAGAGAAATTCTTCTTTAATACTTCCAGGAGATATGAAGATTGAAAAAAATACTCTTTATATGAAAATAAAATTGAATCTAGCCAAATTTTATTGAATGAAATTGTTTAGACTTTATTATGGTTCTTTAACACTCTGATTCCTAAGCTGGCCGTAACCGGCCATGCAACCTCTATACTAAAGGGGCGGATGTCGACCGGTTTCTGTTCCGAAAGGGGGAGAGGCAGTTGGGCGAGTGGTCATTAAAGGGACCCTTAGGGGAGAGATGAGAGATGAAAGGCCTTCCATTCATTTCTCCCACCACCCGTAGTGATTAGAAAAGGGAGAACGGGGCTGACGAATCCATTTCACCGATCAATTAGTAAGCAAACCTCTGTATACAGCTGTACTCAGATTTTGAGAACTCTCAGTAATCAGAGGTTTAATGACAAAACTCATGAACACAGCTATCTTATTTTAATAAAAAAATGCAATAAATTATCTTTCTGTACAGACTATAAACATATCGATTCGTTCTAAAAGACATGAACTGCAGATTGGTCTTTCATTGCTCTATGTCGTTTATCTTATTTTCTCCCTTCAGACCTGGTGTCCGGTATACCGGACATCAACTTTGAACTGCTCCTGTTAATTCAATAATTGACGAAACTACATGATGTTTTTTTATTTGATTCTCCATTTTCTTATCAATATTATAGTTGCAAGAATTTTTCGTTTCGGGCATGGAATCATTTAATTTTTTAAAGTTATTTTTCAAAAAAAATTGAGAAAATCATCGTTCTTCCCAAAATGTAGCTCGGTGGTGAATTTTGTTTTTCAAGTAATTTCTTGTTTTTAATCCTTTTTTTGAGCATTTAAAAGGCTTCTACAATATTTTATTACCACTTGACAACCATTTTAAAGTGAAATTTGTGTGATTTTGTGTCTTTTTTCAGTTGAAATATCCGGTATTGTTCGGATGCCGGACATGGGCTAACTTCTTTAATTTTTCATCTACAGGCTTGAAATTTTATTTACGCTTTAACCTTTGCAGTAGTACACAGTACGCCAAAGGACGAAATTCTAACTCAATTATTTCTTAATTCCGACTGAAGGGGTTAGCTATTCTAGGTATCGAACTCAAGAATGCATGAAATAATCATTATGTTTTTGATCATCGAGTGTTGTGCAACGAGATTCAAAATGAAAAAAAAAAACAAATAGAAAGAACCTAACTTTCTGAAAAACGTTTCAAGTTTTCTTGAACCTTAACATCGATAATATCTCAAACCATCGTGATTTGTATTCTTATGGATAGAAACATTTATAGGATACAGATTAACCAATGTACGACATAGTTTCCGGTCAATCCCTTTTTCCATTTCTTTCCAAGAAGATTGCCAATACTTATTAGTTTTGAAACTATCCACTGACTAATGAACCACACGGGCAGGAAATATCCAGGATGTATCCCGATTTCTTTCTAAACATGAAGATACCAAGAGAGCAGTTAAATCTGTTGAGCAATTTAGTGATAACTTAAGTTCATTAACTTTTTCGTTCGAATGTTCCAAGTTTCTAATACGTTCTCATTGGAAAGCTAGAATTCCCTATTATCACCAAAAGGCGTCTGTAACCCTAAGGGTAGCTGCTCATTAAGTTTTGCATAAGTTATTAAGCTAGGTGTTGCATTATGGAAGAGATTTATGTCTCTCCATTAACTGTTTGAAGCTTAATTTTCCTCATCTTTCATTACTTATTTTTCCTAATTATATGGTAGAGTGTATCTTCAGGCTATGCGTCTGTGAAAAAGGTCGCTTGAAAACTTATGATTTAATAGCATGCGTTTGTATTTGCGCGTAGCCATTTATAATTTAGTTTAGCTAACTAGAAATTTAAATATTTATTAGTGAAGTGTTTTCAGTTCAGTGGAAATCTGTTTCCATTATTAAATAATGGATGCTGCATTTTTTCCTGCAGTTGTAATAAAAAATCATGTAATGACAGTAGACAGTAGTAAACGCAGACATATTTATTTTCTGTCAAGATGTTCATTTTGCCTGTTGTAATAAGAATTTGAAAGAATCATGACTGAGCAGTTTACCTTATAAAATCGCCAAATAGGTATAAAATCTCAAATAATGTAAATTATTTCTTATGAATTTTTGTAAATGTTTACAATAAGAAAAAAGCGTGTTTGGTAAAGTAAAATGTATCAAAATCTCACTTAAAAATGGTATATTCTGAAAAAAATTTGTATACGGATGCATTTAATTAATACTGTTACAAAAGTCTTTCTGTGGGTGTATGTTGTAAACAGTTCAACACACAGGATAATGGAGAATGAAGGTTTATTCACAAATATGCAAGAAAACACGTAGCACAGGTACAGGAAACAATAGTTCTTGCACAGATTAGCAATGTAAACAGACAACAATTCACAGGTAATAACAGTTCAGAGCTTTGATATTTAGCAACACAAACAGTCAGAAAATAACTAATAACGACAATTACAGCACTTTCAATAGCGCTCAGCTCACCAGCTTCCTAGCTCGCACTACAGACGAAACTTTAAAGTCGTTCCCAATAGATCAACACCTCCTCTGATCCAAACGCGGTCCTTATATTCTCTCTCCGACAGACCGTGATGTCACATGGAGTTTTCTCGTACATTCAAGTGTAATTTTCCTAATGGAGATATCAAGGAAAGGGTTGCATTTTCTGGAAATATCTATTCGTCGCCAAGGTCAGTGGTTCTGGAACAGCCGCTGCCGTCACTCCATCCTTAACCTTGTAAAACTGTCTTCCCAACCATAGGACTAACATTGCTGGGATGCGACTTTCCATGTTCGTAACAATACTAATGAACTCATTAACCCTTCACCAAATAAAACAGCCCTTTCACAATTCACAGCTCATACATCTAATACAGTATTCATTTTGAATTATAGAGACCCATATTGGTTATTTTAGTACCATTATACGATTAAATAAACATCTTAAAGCTGTGAATTTCAAATTTTCGCCTCTCTAAAGGAGACAATTTATGTATGCTGATTTTTACTATCACTTTCAAGTAACCATTGTGTGCATACAGTAAAAATTTGTATCAAAATTCTGATCTTACTTCGAAAGAAGTTAATAAATGGTTCAATAATAGTTAATAATTGCTTTCTCAAATGGACATTTTGGGAAATTTATTAGCATTCTCTCAAACCTGTGCAGCACCAAGTAATCAATTAACTTTTAATATAACACAAGATCAAAATATAATCGACTTCGAACCTAGGATAATCTGTTTATTGGATCAACAGAAGGACTTCGAACTCTTACTATTGTTGCACAAAATCTTACAGTGGGTGTATGGTGTAAACAGTCCAACACGCAGGATAATGGAGAATGAAGGTTTATTTACAAAAAAGCAGGAAAACACGTAGCCCAGGTACAGGAAACAATAGTCCTTGCACAGATTACCAATGTAAATAGACAACAATTCACTGGTAATTACAGTTCAGCACTTTGATATCTAACAGCACAAACAGTCAGCAAATAACTAGTAACGACAATAACAGCTCAGCTCACCAGCTGATTAGCTCACACAGCGGATAGAACTCCGAAGACGTTCACGCTTCAAAGTGAAGTAACCAGTCGATCAAAGACGCTCCGTGATCCAAACGCGGTCTTATATACTCTCCCCGATAGGCCGTGACGTCACGTAGAATTTTAAGGAAAACCTGTATCTCGGCCCCTAATAGAAATATCGAGAAAAAGGTTGCATTTTCGGGAATCATCTATTTGTCGCCAAGGTCGCCAAATTTGTCGCCAAGTCGCCAAAATAGTCGCCAAGTTTGTCGCTAAGGTCATGCGTGCCATAAGAGTCGCTGAGGTCACTCCATGCTTCACCTTGTAAAACTCTCTTCCCAACCATAAGACTTGCATTGCTGGGAAGCGACTTTCCATGACTGTAACACAATTATCCATTTTTCTATTTCAAAGTAGATAATATTTCTTTAAATAGCTATTCATTGCATTATTTCGATAAAGATGTGGTGTTAATTCTCTTAAAATGGAAATCCTCACTCTTAAGCCTTCAGTAAGCGCACCCATTTTTGGAACATTAGCCCACGCGCGGGGCCATTTTGCCCACAAATTGGTAGACACCTACTCCTTATTTTATTGGTAATTTGTACAAAAATAAAATATGGTCAAATTACAAGAACATTTTTTCGTAAAAATAACTTGTGTTTAAGACAAAAATGCGTTTTTTAATAAGAAAAAGGAAACTTGAACTTGTATCCTTTTTTCTCCTTTTCTGTATTCTTCGCTTCTCCGCTACGCAGGTTCGTACTCTTCCATAGTATTAACATTAAATTAACCTGAAACGTTAGTACGCGCACTGGCCAATCTGACCCAAATGCCCCCAGTAAAAAGTGAGAAACCCCGTTTCGCCGGTTTTGCCCTTCTTATCCTCTTCTTCTACCTCCCCCATAAAGGTATAAGAAGTAACAGGGGAAAGTGTTTAGAAACTCCCCGAATTTTTTAACAAAAGAGAAAGCGTGGGGTCAAAAAGACCCCATGCGTGTGCTGACGGGTTAATCTTGGGCCGTTAGTGCCTCTGAGATTTTAATCGTATGGCGTCTGAAAAATACCACTCTGACAGGAAAACCGGAAACGGAAAGGAAACATTCCGGAAGAGTAAAAGTAGACAGACCTTCGAAGAACTTTTTCCCAATTAGCACTCAGCAACAAAATAAAATTCACATGGCGTCTTGTAAACGCCAGTGACCACTCCAGGGATTTAATATCAATACATTAGAAATAGCCATTAAATGATGCTGTACTCCTCTATCAGGTTTCAAACATAGCATTATAATTGGAAGCATGACGGATGGTTGCCGCTATTTTCACGAATCTAACACGTACTTCCACAATCAGTTAGATGTGGCAACTCTGATACCAGTAATTACGAATATCAATCTTCAGAATAGCATTCCGAAACTAGTAGCCTAATCATTTCTCCATTTATCCAGTAACACAGAATTCCCAGCAATCTATAGTTAGTTCAGTTCAAACAATAGGTTCCTTACAGGGACAATGCTGCGGAAAATTCCCAACACCATTCTTGACCGAACATGCCTTAAATCAGATCTCCACTAAAAGCGTGATAGAGAAAGAGCTAAACTAAACTGAGTTCTCTAGAACTCTCTGTAGAAAGTGGATCGAATACATTAACTGAGATTTCAGAGTCATATTTCTACCTAACTCAACAACGAACATGTACATTTTTAGAGTAGAAATTTTCTTTATAAATATAAGATAAGTTTGATCTTAAAATTTCAAACTTGCTAATTACTGCGAGATATTTAATTACAATCCCGTCTCTCCAGAAATAAATATTTTTGAAATTAAAATCGTGAGAATTTTTACTTCTGAAAATAAAGATTAAGTTCTACAATGGAAATGTTGAAGGGAGACTTTCTTTTGTGTTATACGTATGTGTAAGGAAGGTTAATTTAATAAATACAGTACTTATTTAAAAGAAATTCTTTACCCTTCTATATTTATGAACTAACGCGTTGTTCCTATTGTTAACTGCGCAGTATGGAAGGCTAGTGTTTAAATTATGCACTACTAATGGAAAAAATGTTTTAATTCTGGAAATAGAAAATAGTTAGAATTCAGAATTAGAGGGCTGATTTATAAGTTCCATTTTTCATGTTCATTTCAAAAGCAGATAGCTCGTATTTATATGTATATTTTCTTAAACCACCATGGAAAAAGTGTTCATAAGATTTCAAAGATATAATTAAATACAGAAAAGATCGATTCATTTCCTTTCTAACCTGATAGCTAAACGTTCAAAATAATTGGGCACTCAGAGGTTTAACTGTACAGTATGGAAGGCTTTTGTTTAAGTTATGCACTACTAATGGAAAAATGTTTTAATTCTGGAAATATAAAATAGTTAGAATTCAGAATTAGAGGACAGACTTATAAGTTTCATCTTTCATGTTCAGTTCAAAAGCTGATAGCTCGTATTTATATGTATATTTTCTTAAACCACCATGGATAAAGTATTCATAAGATATCAAAGATATAATCAGATACAAAAAAATCTATTCATTTCCTTTAAAGGCTAAGTTTTCTAACCTGATAGCTAAACGTTCAAAATAATTGGGCACTTAGAGGCTTAACTGTGACGTATGGAAGGCTTTTGTTTAAGTTATGTTCTACTAATGGAAAAATGTTTTAATTCTGGAAATAGAAAATAGTTAGAATTCAGAATTAGAGGACAGATTTAAAAGTTTCAGTACGTTATAACGTAAAAAAGGCAATTATTCCTGTAGTATAACTGCTGTGGAAGACGAACAGAGTGATCTACACAGTCCAGTCACATTAATGTGACCACCTGTCAAAAGGCAGAATAACCACCTTTGGCAGGGCGGACCGCTGCGAGACGTGCAGGAAGAGAGTCAATTAGGTTTCTGAAGGTGTTCACTAGGATGTTGAGCCATGCCGACTCCAGCGCCATGGCAAGCTGCGCTAGATTATGCGGTTGAGGATCCATGGCGCGAACAACCCGATCGAGGTGGTCCCACAGATTCTCGATTGGGTTTAAATCCGGTGAGTTTGCTGACCAGGGGAGTACGGTAAACTCATCCTGGTGCACTTCGAACCACGCACATACACTGCGAGCTGAATGACACCTCTCATTGTCCTGCCAATGAACAGCAGTCAGCATAGGTGCATTAACCAGGCGTCTGCTGCGGAGGCCCATGCGCAGCAACGTTCGCTGAACAGTTGTTGAGGATACACTCTTGGTAGCCCTTGGTTCATCTGGGCAGTCAGTTGCTCAACAGTTGCACGTCTATTCGCCCGAACGCATCTCCGTAGCCTTCGTTCGCCTCTGTCATCTATAGCCCGTGGTGCATCACATGTGCCACGCCGCTGATTTTGGATAGTGCCATATTGCCATGCACGGTATACTTTTACCACGGCGGCACGCGAACACTTCACAAAATTAGCCGTTTCCTAAATGCTTCCACCCTTGGCTCGAAAGTCAATAATCATGCCCTTTCGGACGTCGGATAAATCGCTACGTTTCTGCATTACGCCAACGATTGAAATGCTTTCCGATGCCCTAGGACATCCTTTATATACACTCCACTGCACTCTGCTGCCACCTGCCTTCTGTGAT
>BGPR01002157.1:18297-33121 GCA_013235015.1 Araneus ventricosus
AAATTATATAAAATGTAAGAGGGGCAAATAATGATAATGTAAAAAAGAAAAGAATTAGATACAAATGCTTCTCTAATTAATTCGGTGTTCCCTTGCTTTTCACTGGGTAAAAAAATTAATAACAATTACCCATTTAAATTCACAAGCAAATATTAATTACTTGGATTATTCGAACTATTTAGGGACGTGTCTGATTGGTAGTATTTCTCCCAATTTATTTTCATTATTATTTTCTACTTACTTTTCCCCCACCTGCATTCACATTTGAGATTCAAGTATAATTAAAAATGTAGAAAAATTATATAAAATGTATGAGGGACAGATAAATCAAAGACCATGTCAGAATAGTATAGGATTGGCGGTATAGTCTCGGCATTTCGATAGGAATATTTTGTAGTCTAGGCCTTAGAACAGTATATGCATATGTATAATTATTTTGAGAAGAGAAATTTTACTTATGCATCTATTTTGTCTACCCTTCCACATCTGACTCTTAACCCGAGAGAACGCGCGCTTCCTTAGCGAACGTTACGACACGCGGGGGTCATAGAATGCCACCAAACTAAAATTCAATCCTGCGCTGTTAAAATCATTATATTTTTAGTTCGAAGATTAACGATTTTGACTTTTAAACATTAAGAATACCGTGCTTAACACAAATTAAATCTATTTCATCATTATCCACTTATGAAGTGGCTCATTTTTTTCACGCGAAAAGTTCGGTGTGGATTTCTCAATAAATATATTTGTGCAATTTATAATTAACTGTATCATGTTATCGTGGATGAATAATTCTCAACTCTTCCCAGAGCTTGTCACATCTTTCGCTGGTACTTGTGTTCCAGGTAAGCGCGACATAATATTATGACAACGAGCATGAATATTCCTCCTAAATTTTGTTTTCCTGCACTGCACGCCGTCTTCTGATGAAAACCATTCCGAGTTATTCACTTCTTCATTTCCATAAACTTCCTCCTCTTCCGATTCCGTATCATATTCGCTGAATCTTTAATGATCTAAAAAATTATCTTTTAAAACATCTTCAGGTCCATTGCGTTCCCAAGTCCAAGTCTGAATCTTCATGAGTTTCAACTTCAGCAAGAAGTTTATGTAATATCTCGATTTCTTTTTCATATGGAATCGGCATTGTGAGAACCAGGTAAATACTTCGATTCTGGGAGGACACCAGCCCCTTGAAATAATTGGTCTGTCGAACAAACGGAATAACGCAAGGGGGGTCATTCCATAACCACGATAACTGACAAAATGTGTATTATGGGACGAATAATTCTGGAAATACTTTCTAAATACTGAGTAAATACCGTAAGTCTATGGTAAATATAGAGGAGGGTGACTAATTCAGCTACTGATAAGGAAGAAATGAACAGGTGGCTATTTTTCTAGGAATCGGATTTTGCCGAGTGCTTGGGTTCATAAAATGATCCTCGCTCGTCCTCTCGGTTAAAATGCAGAAAACCGTTTGTTCAATTTTCCTCCCCCTCCAACCTTTATCAGGTTCGATCTGGCGGTAAAAAATATAGTGTCATGTTTTGTGTGGCCGACCAACAACTTAAAGCAATAAAATTGCTGTTATATATTTTTTCTATGTTAAAGTACAATTCATCTGGACTATCACATTCATATCCGCGTTTAGTTATCAATTCTGAAGTCTGAACAGCAAAGCCTTAGAATGCATTTGGAATTTTTTATGCCTGATTTATACGCCATTTATGTGTGCTGATAGCCTCATGTAGAACAAAGCAAAGATGACCCAGATAGAATGCACAATTGCAGCAAGTTTAATTTTTCTTGATATTAGCTTGTCATGACAAACTTGATGTGGCAACTTTGCAGCAAACTTCCTGCAGAGTAACACAGCATAATCGACCAACCCACTTTCAAAACAAGTTGCTGTGAAGTTGTTATGAGAAGCTTCACACCACGATTACTAAACAAGCCTGCTGCAAAGATGATACACCACAGTTACAGATAATCTTTGTCCCTGTTTTAAAAAACATCCGATTTTTAATAGAATCTCCTTGACTGTCCTTCTTTTAATTAATTCAATCAATCAATGAGAATTTGTAAAAAAACTAATTGTTTTATAAAAAAAAATTGAAAATTCTCCATCTTTTTACCAAATATAGAACTCGCACTTTAAAGAAAACTATATCGCCTTTTCCTTAATGTTGACATTTTAACGATCATAAACTGAATTAAACCTAGAAAACAGTCAATGATTGTGGAAGAATAATAACATACATTTTGTGCCAATTTGAAAATAATTACTTTTGAACCCTAATTTCATAATTTATTCTACTAGCAAAACGCAGTTATCAGCGAAAATTACCCTCTTTGATTTCAAATAACATTCTCAACTCAAAATTTTAAAAAAATAATGAAATTAAGAAAACAGTTTAAAATGAATCGCAGATGCGCAATCTATGTCCGCCTCTCCGAGTATAACTTTCCTAGTGGTTAATACGACAGGTTTAGGAAGCAAGATCTCGGGAACTCGAATCCAAGGTTGTCTTAGTACTCAGTTTTTGCTATAGTTTACAATGAGTTTGACTCGGCAAGCTTGTTGCCAAGTTTGACGCGTGGTGACTAAGTCGTTTGTGTTAACTTGTTTCAAGCTTGCACTCTTGCCTTGCAATCTTGTTGCAAGCTTGCAGATTTGCAGAGCAAGATAGCTGCAACTTTGCTGCAGACTAAAATTTCTATCTGTGGAATAGTCTGTGCCGAGAGCAAAAGTGTTGGAAAATCCAAATCGAACCTGCCTACCTGGATGGGAGTAAGGATCGAAAAGGATTAAATGTGCGGTATGGCGACGTGTATCCCTGCTGAAAATGACGCTTTTAATATGATATATTTAAGATATGTTGAATAAAACTGGTGATAGATAGTGTAGACAAGTTGGATTTATGATGCACCTGGTGGTCATGAAAGAATTAATCAGAAATTCTTGCATAGTTTATTATTTATAAGAATTTATGAGAAAAATTTTTATCAAGAAAGAGAAAATCTGAAATCCCTTAATATCTGTGTCATACTTATATAAATAATCTTGCTAATTTTCTACAATTTGTTATTTTTTGCTTCTTTTAACGGAATAATTTAGTTAAAACGTTGTTTATTATCAGTTAGTTTAATACCAAATCGGTCCAATGCTCTAACTGTAGCTAAAACTTCTGTCACTACAGGTGTGACTGTAGGGAAGATTCCATGAAGTACCACTTACGACTTTTAGAGAGGTGGGAGGATAAAGCAGGAAACAGAAAAAAGATGGGATTGCCTAATGCTCTAGTTGTTTAACCGGACTGATTTGACGGTGTGGGGAGGGGAAGCTGAGTCATAAAATCTTGCAATGTACATTATACTACTCACTACTTATTAATCATCACTTTTGGTATTTATATTGCAAAAAACAATTATTTCTAATCTAAAATCGTATAATCAATAATCAAAATTAAGTATTTTTCCATTTTTCTTTGAAAATTCAACCCCCTTTCGGTAGTATTAAATTTAGAGTTTAAATTTTTTTATTATTTTTCTCCTAATCTCCATATAATAGAACATCTTTTTCGCATAAGTAGGTTTCGATTAATAATAATATTTTTTAAAATCGTATAATCAAAGTTCAGTATTTTCCATTTTTTTTTTCGAAAATTCAACCTCCTTGCGGCAGTATTAAATTTTGAATTTAATTTTTTTAATTACTTTTCTCTTAATCTCTATACCATAGAACATCTTTCCCGCATAGGTAGGTTTTGAAATTCTGAAAAAAAAAATTTCGATCCACCCTAATATTTAATTCTAAATAAAAAAAACAGAATAAACGATTATTTAAAATTCTGCAAAAAATAATATTTTTACAAAATTCGTTTTTGTCTCTTATCTTATAAAGAGTGATCATTATAATCGTAAACCAAAAGGTATACAAAAAGTTAAGACATAATTTTATTTTTATAAACTTACGTGTGTTTTCTCGTTATTTTCGCTTTCTTTTACTAGGCAAATGGAATCCATATGTTTGTTTTGCTTTGCGTTTCCTGGTCTGTAATGTGAAGAAATGACACGAAAGGAGAAGACAGTAAAACCATTCACTCCGCGATATTTTCAACGCATTCTTTCGTCATCGCGAAAGAAGTGAAACAAATTCGTTTATTTCCTTGTAAACATTGTGTCTTCCAGAAAAAAAAAGCAATAATCCGTATCGCATCCCTAAGCATTCTTTTCAAAATTGAAAATAAAAAGCTAAAATATTTTCCGGACTATTTCCCTCCGAAATCTTAAGGTAAATACCATATACTTACTGATGCCAAGTCGCAGAAATAAATTCCCAGGCAAAATTTCGCATTGAGACAATAAGCGATATAACGTTTTCCACCGCTCCTACTTTAAGTGATCGCCTACTTTACCATTTACACACCCAAACCCAATACTGGGAACATTAACTTAAGGCGCTGGCGGAGGAAATTTCTGCGCTCAGATTTAGGGCGCTGCGATTTCCGGGGAGAAGAAGCATAAATATAAAAAAAAGCAGAAATAAAATAAAGAAGAACGATCCTCCAAGATCGCTCGATTTACTGTCGTAAAGTGAGAGATTTCTTGAAGATTTCGGTAAGAAAAAGCTCAAGATACTACTTTTTTTCCTTTGGAAAGTCGATATTGCCGCTACTTGGAAATTACGGTACATCATCGGTTGAGCTTGTAGCAATGATCGTCTTGAGCTTTTTGCAGGGAAGATTCCAAAGAATACATCTTTCCTGTTCTTTCTGCTGGTTGGTAAAATGGACACCGCATGTATATCTCGAATGGGGATTGAGATGTAGGACGAATGCTTAGTCAACGATTCGTAAATGCGAGGTTTATTTGGGGGAAAGCTTCGATGCAGATATTGATTAAGGTAATATCCTGCTGGCTGACTCGGATTGCCTAGCACAGCAACTGCGGGTTTATGATAATGATTGTAGCTTCATGGGATCTTTGGGTTCAACAACTTCACAATGCTGAGTCAATATTTACATTCCACGGAATGTCTGTGAGAGCTATATCAAATATATACTATAGGAAACTGTTTATGGGTTGATGAAGCTCTTGGACAAATGTTCGGCGAATTTATGGCTTAAAATGAACGGTTCTTGTTTTAAAGGCTTAAGATACTTAGGTACGTTGCGAACAGAAAAAAAAAACAGTTTTCTTCATTTCCATTGCATATGAATATTTTAAATAGCATTTAAAAATTATCCATAAATATACGCAGCAAATATAATATTAACCTATAAAACCTGTCTATGGTTATGATACATGAAATAGGTATAGAATACTTTTTATGTGTCATATATGGAGATATACCTTTTCATCACATAACATGTGGCTTTAATTTAGATTATCGTCTCTGTGATCGGGATTTATGCTGCAGAGTTCCATCTTCTTACGCTGTTATTGCTTCGCATATAGAACAGAACAGAAAAGAACACTTCTTCATGCCCCTGCGACTATAGCCTTTTGGTTATTTAACCCTCTGAAACCCACAGTGCTTTGAAATCTAGTTTCTTTAAAACCCAGACCGGCCGAGGTCAGAGATGAAAGAAGGTAAACATTTCCCTCCCCCATCTGATAAGCAAGTAGTCATTTGCGTCGTGGGGAACTCTTTTAGCGTCATGATTCTAAAATCCAAACCCTTTTAGACTATATAGGGATCGTTTACAATTTGTGATAACTAACAGGCATTATAACAAGAATTTTTAACAGTAAGTAAGCAGAGAGCTTAAAGTAAATTGAGCATCTGCCCTCGAACACTTCTGGAGACATCAATCAAGAGCGAAAGTGGGAGGGGCAACAACCATTGTTAATAAGATAAGATTGCTCCCACCGTTTACCGACCCTTTTCAAAAAGGGGAAGGAAATAAGCATACGACATTTTGACCGCTGGGCCGTTGTCTGGCTGTTTGCATGACGGGCCTTATTAGCCGTTTTGGCAGTCAGTGTTGAGAACATGAAGTGGAAGAGACATCGAAAGACGCTCCTTAACTCTCTAGCAAATAATGGCGGAGGCAGAGAGATGGAGAAGGTTACAAAAATACAAATATAAATTTCTGGCTTAATATACAAAAAACTAAGAGGAGTATCATATAAAAAGAGATACAAAAAAGCAGTGAAAATTAAAGCAAAAATTTGAAAAAGAAAAAAAGAAAGAAAAAACTAATATGCGAGTGTTAAAGCACATGTGTGTCTGTTCTGATGAATGTTCCTTATTTCAGAAAGTGAAGGTTCTTCTGTGTGGAAGGGGAGAATAGTTCAGGTGCGTTGACAATTCGACGTTTTGGATGCAACAAATTCCCATGTCCGCTTGCAGATAATGGAAAAGGCTTGAAATGGAAGTTGATCATGGATTTATTCGAACAAGCTCTTGAAATTCATTAAGATGGTGTAGCAATCGTTGGATTTTCAAGCCGGGAGCCTTTGTTATCATATTTTTTAAGAGATACACAAAATAAATTTCATTTCCTTTGTTAACATACCAGCGGGCGCGCTCTCTTTACCGACATGAAATATCGCACGTATTTCCTAGATACGATATCGCGAAATATCAATTTTAAGAGCATAATTATTAAAAGTAGGTTGTAATTGCGTAAGGTTAAATAAGTACAATTATTTGAAATAATGTTTATTTAAAAAGGAATGGAAACATTGTAAACATACAACACAAATACAATATAAAACGACTCAAGAATTGGCTGAATGACGTGAAATCAAAATAAATGAAATCGCCAATTTTTCAACTCAAATATTTACATTCATAATATAAGACCGTAAAAACAATATGGCAGTGAAAAAACAAAGACAATTGAAATTTAGACATAAAAAGCCAAAAGCCAGTTTTGTATTCATTTATTGACTTAAATGTAATCGGTCGCGCGTATCTCTGAAATAAAAATAGCAGATTCCAAGAGTCTTATTAACGCCTCGAATTTCAAACGATGACTAACAGTTCGTTGAAAGGAGCTGGAAGAATAACCAACGCTACACTTTCGTAGCGCCCTCTGGTAAAAAAATATAAAACGAAATTCTTCCCTAGTTCATTTTTCACGCATTCGCGCTGGAAGATTAGTGTGAGCGATTGCTGAGTAGTATGCCTGCTTAGGTTCTTCTATCTGACTATGGTTTAAATTTAAGAATTCAGCACAAAAATAGCCCAACCTGGGCTTCCTTCCAACAAATCACATCGACATCAAACGTCTTACAAATTTTTACCGGCAACGAACTGAAAATCCCTAAATACGCTCTATTCAATACTTCTTTTATCCAATCAATATGAAATTTCATCTACATATCTAAATTTGGAAAAATAAAACAAAACTTAGCATCACATTAATTTTCCTTGTCTTTTAATTCCTAAAAGGTGGAAAAACAAATGCAATTAGTGATAATGATTCTTACTTCTTGTAGCGTTTGGCTACCGTTGGCGATGGTTGATCGGACGCTTGGCGCAACTCCTTGCCAGTCTAGGGTTGCTTTCCTGTGAACGAGGCAGTTTGAGTGACGACCTCGAAAAGCGAGGTGAGATATTTAGGCCTAGCTGTGGTCGTTATTTTTGGAATAGCTCTGGTTTTCTCAGTGCAACGTACTGCACCGTTTTTTTTATGTGCGTTGCTTGTCTTGTGTGTGTCTGAATAGAATTAGTTTTCTAAAATCTGGTGTCTTCATTTCAAAAAGACAGCAACATTACACTTCTAGTTGGATTAGTGATTCTTACTACTTGTTGAATAAGTGATTCTATGTTGTGTAACTTCTAGGTCTACGTCGAGGTTAAGTTAACTTTACAGCATGTGTAGAGTTGAGATTTACTAATCTAGTCCCTGAGGCATTCGGTACGTAGAACGATTGACACTCAAGTGCTTCATATTGACTAGTACTATACTACAATACTCAGCTTCTCAAACTACCATGCCTGATTCACACATATATATCAGAAGTACTCCATTGTGAGAAATACAGAGCTGGTGACACAATCAAAGAAAGACTTCTAGATAACAAAATAACAAATTCAATAGAACAACAACTAAATTAAAATCCTAAATTAAATCATAATATCATAAACACGCTAGCTGTAAGATGATACAGAAAGAAGAGAGTGAACAGAAGCAATCAGTCTTTAAGTACTCCAACAGTCTCCTTCTTATTGGTCGATCGGTGACATCACAAAGAGGGCGGATCCGATCTACATGCAATTACAATTCGAGATATTGCCAGATGCCGAGATGATGCCACAGTTGAAGTGATACTTCAACATAGAATTTATTATCTAACTCTTTTAAGGGAATTGAAAATTTATATCGAAGGAAAGTAGCTTATAAATTTTAAATAATAGAAATATAAATTAAAAGGTAAAAAAAGTATAAATAAGAAGCAGAAGATTTAAACAAAAAACGATAACAATACACCATTTTGCGTGCTCATCGCAACAGCATTAAGTTATTGCGTCAACAACAAATTAAAACAATTAATATTTAAAACACATAAAAAGGCGTATTGTTATCGTTTTTTGTTTAAATCTTCTGTTTCTTATCTATACTATTTTTACCTTTTATTTTATATTTCTATTATTTGTTTCTGTATTATATTAGAAATAGCTGCATATGCGCCATTCAATATAATGCAAAGAGTTTTTACTTAAGTTTTAATTAATTTTTGACTAATTAATTTATAGTTAATATCTTTGTTAAATTTTGTTAATTATAACTGTTATAACTTTTAAATGGCATAATAATGCTATGCTATAAAAATAAATTTCTAATAAAAATAGGCCATTTTTTCCTTTAAGTAAATTCCCGCAGAATAATTGCTGATGTTTGATGTTTTGTACAATCAACAAATCAAATCTACTAGTGATGTATAAATCGAGTGTGCGATAATAATCTTAGAAAAATGAAACACATTTAAAAAAATGGCATGATGATGAAAATATAATTCAAAATAATGGATTTATAAAGAAAAATACCATTGCTTCAATGAAATAGTTACTTATTCTGAAGATAGTGTTCATATTTCACAATCACCAATCCCGATCTGCATCAGAAACAACAGACATTAAACTGCACAACTAGCTGGAGCAAAATGATAACTTTACGCCGATCCAAATAAAATTTGAACTCGAAAATGAAAAGGGGAAAATAAATGGCTTCTTTACGATCAATCATGGCTGTAACATCGTTCGCAACTGTTAGGCGCAGGATTTATGTGTGTAACCCGAGGACTTAATAGCCAAGTTCGTACGTGCGTCCTTCATAGATTTATAAGCGCGTTTAAAAAGCAAGGGGTTAGCGACATTGCATAATGAATGCCTGTGACGCTAACATGTGCGTTTCCGTGATATATTATGGAATCGTTGACCGTATGGCGGCTGGATCGATAAATAATTACGCGGTTTATTTTAAGGGAAGTGAATTTCGGTCCGAAACTGTTAACGGTCCAGTGCCAAATATAAGTTTAATTTCGGCGCTCTTTTGTTTTTCAATTAATTTAATGTCTTTGTTCAGTTTTCCATTTTAAATTAGGTTCCCGATGCGTATTGGGCATGGGAGACTAAATTGTGTCTGGGCTTGAGGAGATGGTTCATTACTCTTGGAAGATTTGCTGAGCCATGTGTTGCTTATATTAATGTGAATGTTGCTTGAATTTGTGCTTTCATTTTTTAGCTTCCGAACTGGTATTTGATTTTGATCATTACATTATGAGATTACTATTATGATTCATTGATCATTATACTTCCGTAATGTATTAATATCAATTTAAAAAACTAATCTAAATTGGCTAGTAGGATAATGGACATTACCCGAATTGATGGGAGATCAAACTTCGATTTATCTTAGATTTTTATATAAAAAGAGAAAATATATTATCTCGTTAAGGAGACAATAACATCTACATGCAATATATTTTGCTTTTTATGAGAAAAATTATTCACACTACTCTCTTTTTAAGCCGTTGTAATATTTGTAACGAATGAAAAATATATATTTGTAGAATTGTTAAAATATTTAAAGAAAAGGAATTAATTAGATTAAAAAATAGTTTGGCCATAAAATAAATTAATTTAAAAATATCGTTTGGCCATAAAAGAAATTCATTAAAAAATCTTTTGGCCGTAAAAGAAATTCATTAAAAAATCGTTTGGTTTTCATTTCTTTTCTAAAGGTTATAAAAATAGAGTGGCAACGATACTTTTGACTGAGCGAACGTTGTCTAGCAACGAAGAAGAAGAAACGTTGTTAACATGGAATTCGATGTGAATTAATGTCATGTGCGTTATGTGAGTGTTGGTATAAAATGTCTGTGCTGTGGAAATTGTCAATAAATATCTTATTTTTATAAAGAAGGCTTAAGATTCTTCATGGAATCCTGCAAATATAGCACACCGTTAACTATTGAAATTTTTTCAATAAAACCAATAATAATATGCGGCTTCAACTTACAAAATGCAGCTAAACATACAAATGGAAAGAATAAATGCATAAGATAATACGTCAAACACCAACGAAATAACAGACAAATGTAATCAACTTTGTTTAGCCAAATACTTTATGTGTACAATTATTGAAATTTTATTCTCGAATCATTTCATAGAAGGCTAAAAGTCCAAACTTTTAAATTTCTATTTCGACTTTTGCTTTTATTTCCATTATCATCAATCGCCTGGCGAGTTCGCTGCTTTGCTTCTCCTGAGATTTCTTAGTCGCTCCAAAACTCTTATGGAAAAGGATATAGATAGATGCAAGAAACAGTTTTAAAACTCAATTAAATTAAAGTTATCATATTCTTCAACAAAATACAAAGTTATTTTTCTTCCAAACATGAAAAGGAAAGTGTTCCTGAGCATTTTATATAAAAAATGGCTCGTCTTGTTTCCCTTAAAATGTTTTAAATAGAAATCTCATAGGCTGTCCATTTCTCTATATTTGATAAATATTCTTAGAACCTAGATATAGCTGCTTGTTTCTTCTGATTTCAATAGCAAAAAAGAATAATACGTAGTTTAGAGTTTTTTAAACATACTTTTAACTAGAATAATCAATTGGTAAAATATTGCAATCGAAAACATTGCAAACAATCATGTTTAAAACATGAAATAGAACAAAGGAATTAAAAATACATTTGTAATTTAGTTTTCATCGTATAGAAATTGCTTACAGTCACACCATCTCAATTTTTATAAAGTTTAAGGAATATTTTATCAAATGCATGTGAATTGTTATAATAAATAGTAAGATTTTCATAAAGATAAATTTCGAACTTTTATAAAGTTATTTGAACTGTGCTTCCACTGTCCACGTGACTTTATATTTGACAATAGACCTTTTATGAATAAAAGTCCTTTATGAAATTCATCATGGAACATATGTTTTGAATTTTACGATACCATAATAAGCGTGCATTGTTGTCCCCGTGTCGGCTTGTACGTTTCATGTTTTCCCATGTATGAAGCTTGTTTGGTACCAATAATTATTTTGACTTCCAATGAATTCTATTTCGGAGAATTCATAGAATCGTTATACAGTAATATTCTAACATACAGAGTATTCATAAAATTCATGTACAATATCTAAGAGTTATTACCTAATAAGTCAATGTTATAGAAATTTCTCATTAAAGAGTTTGTAAGGCTTGATATATCGTTTTATATTAAAAACATTATTAATAATATTTTAACTTAAAAATCGCTTATCTTTCGGAATTATTCATAACGTAGCTTTCGAAATTTCTCATTAAAGAGTTTGTAAGGCTTGATGTATCGTTTTATCTTAAAAACATTATTATTAGTATTTTAACTTAAAAATCGCTTATTTTTAGGAATTATTCATAACGTAGCTTTCGTTACAGGGTAATGTATAGAATATGCGACTTTAAACTTCGAATGAATTTAAACTATTACCTTTATAAAGATTTATATAATAAACTAGAGATTGGTATTTCTATATGTTACTTTTTTCTTCTACTGAGTTACAAACCTTCTTTCGATAGCAGAAGTAGATTGTTTTTCAACCAACAAAAGAACATATTAATTAATTAGTCATTAAATCTTCCCACTTCCTTTTTCAATGAATATTGAATTATAAACTAATATTGGACTACTGGTACTGTTGCAGAGAAGTTACTTTTGATCCGTTTGCAATTGGGATAAGTCTTTCTACTTCGTTGTATTTCAAGCGATTGTGTCAGCCTCGTGTATAAATATGAAAAAATATATGTTGACGCATTTTGAATGGTTACTGTTTTAGCACAATTTCTCGTCTAATGAAACGATAGCTGAAAGATGATTCTGAAAAAAAAGTAATTTTTAAGTAAGTTTGTGAAAATAAAACTTTGAAAGAAAAAAGTAAACCAGGTGCATAAAGCTTTCTTATTATTCAACAAATTATTTCCATTAGATACACTTACATACGTAGTTCCAAGTATTTAAAATATTTCTCACGATTTTTATATGTACATGTAGAGGGACGAGACTCATGTTTATATCTAATGGAGGAACCATTTTAACCATAAACCGTATTTCAGGAACCATTTTTATTAGATGGCTAAGTTCCACGGCACAGTACATTAAAAGGTACAAGACGCAAGACAGAGAAAAACAACAGAAGACAAGTACACAGAAGAAGAAAAGAGAGAGGCATCATGGGAAAAACCCGGATGGCTGTAGTAGCGCCACCTACCATGAAAAGGAGAAGGCAGTGAATTGTAACCGCTACACACACTGTATATAATATATTGAAAAGTTGATTTTGCAAATAAAACAAACAGTTATATTCACAAGGTAAAGTTGCCGTTTATTGTCTGCTACAAAGTTGCTGTTCATTGTTTACTACAAAAAGTTTTAACATTTTTAAACTGAGCATGAACATCATGAACACATTATATATCTAACTAATGGAATTTTGAACAAACGTTTATGTGTATTTTATATTCCTTATTATTATTTTCATGTGTATTTTCTTTGATCTGAAAGGTAAGCAAGGAAACAAATAGATTTTCGATTTATTATTTTTACCCACAAAACAATTTGCCATCAATGAATACTTGTAGAAAACTTGTTTTCTGATGAAATATGGGAGGCAAATGAATGTCAAAGTTATAAATGACATACTTCGAACGTAGTCTTCAAATAGCAATCCAAAATAATGTAGAGTAGACTTCATTGGATCTGGAATCCATCAAAAACAGAGAAGCAGGGAAACATTTTGGAGAATTCGAGGAAAAAACAAAGTAAATACAATTTGCTTCCGATCAATCTTTAAGCATTCGATTTTGTGAAGCAGGATGTTGGCGATAAAAACAGGGATAAATATAAAAACCTCCGCTGCAGCCGGAATTTACTGATCTTCGTTTCATTTTCTTTTTATTCTTTCTTCCTTTCTTTCGCCATTTTTTTATCTCGTTGGAATGTTTCGTTGTCTGTTGTCCTCCTTGAGACAAAGATCACTAAACAAAGTTTAGGAAGATAAAAAAAAGAAGGCAAAAAAGAAGGTTTTACACTGAACTGGATTCTTTTAAGAGGGATTATAAAAACACAATGGCATAAGGCAATGCTTATTCATTATTTAAGAAAACATCTTAAACATGTTTCATTTAAAATTTGAAAAAGAATTTTGAATTAAAGGAAATATTTGAAATATCTGTATACAAGGAAACATTTTATTCAAATTCATATGCGAGTATCCAGTTTAAGTCAAGGTTATTTAAATTGCGGATTATAAATGATCATGAGATATTTTGTTATTTTATTTCGCCTTACTTTTTAAAATCTGGATGTTAGGAAACCAAACACACAATTGACTTTTACCAATCTTGAGTTGTTTACGTGACTTGCTTTCGGCCAGCCATTTGCAAATGGCGGCAACTGTTGGCCGAACGCATGGATCTATTAAACTAATCTAAACCTATAATTTAAATATAGCATGAATATAATCCTTTAAATTTCATTAATTTTTGTTAATTGAAGTGATTAAACCGCTTTAAAATGCTGCCTACAAAAAGTTATATTTCTTAAGCATATATGTTGAATATGCATCAATACCTTTATATAATAACACCCTAGATTTCTCTCGATAACATAATCATAAACAAATTGGAGGAAAGTTTTTTTAAAACTTATTATATATAGAAGATTATTGGGATACAACAGACGATCAAACAGCACTATGGACAAAAACTTATGTGATGGCCGATGAGATAAAGCGGTGTGTAGTACAACTTTTCGTAAACACCACACTTGGTCCTTTGTTTGAATGACAATTTTATTTCCGACCTCTCATTGCTTTGCTCTTTTACAGTAATCGTCAGTTTTGCTAGCTACTGTACCCATGATGCTAATTAACGAATGAGTTCATTCATGTGATTTCACAGTCGTGCGTAGACTGTTGTCGGATGTAGCATCTTAAACCATCTAATATCTAACTGTTTGCAACTGTTAATTGAAGTCACATCTAACAAGATGTACTGTGGAGTCCAAAAGTAAATTTTTGCGACACATCTTATGCCACCTAATATCTAACTGCTCGCTGTGTTACGCTGTATTTTGATGACATCCTACAAGATATGTTGTGGAATTCGAGAGTAAATTTTTGTGACACCTGTTACGCCATCTAATATCTAATTTCTCGCTGTGGTACGCTGTGCTTTGACAATGTCCTACAACATGTGCTGCGGATTCCAAGAATAAATTTTTGCGACACATCTTACGCCATCTAATATCAAACTGCTCGCTGTGGTACGCTGTGTTTTGATACAAGATATGTTGTGGAATCCGAGAGTAACTTTTTGT
>BGPR01002157.1:47017-63073 GCA_013235015.1 Araneus ventricosus
CTAGATGAGATAGTAGATAATGCCAACTAGATGAGATAGTAGATAATCCAACTAGATGAGATAGTAGATAATGCCAACTAGTTGAGTACTGTTCTCAAACTCCGTATTTGAAATTTAGCACCAGACATTCAATTTCTGACTCCTATAGAGAACATGCAACAATTTGCAGTTGATGAAATGGCAATTCCGAACTCATCGCAAAAATTTCCAAACCATCTGCAAATGTCCACGACCTGCTGAATGTTTCCGAAACGTTTGATTTAATGGATTTTCCACTCCACGCGCCTATGTGACGCGAATAAAACTGTACATGGTAACTGGGCATTTGTTGTGAATGTGTTGTCCAAGTGTAAGTATTGTCAAATGAAAAATTTTCACTCATTATGTGCTTGCCATTTATGAATATTTGTGTGTCCCTTAGCTTTTCCAGGTGGCATTTTCGGTCATATATTTCTATAATTCTGGATTGTGTGTGCTTTCATTCTCCTCTAGGAATTTGTATGTTGGATTTTTGAATCACCGTATAATAAAGATCTCAATGCAGACAAATGATATTATCATTTCTTTTAACTTTTCACAAGATGCTATAGGCATTCATAATAACGAGTAAAGATATTTCAATTTTTCCTTAAAATATAAGTTAGAGGGCCATGATGATCTTGTGTTAAGGTGTCCGCCTTGGAGACGGAGGATTTCAGGTTTGAAACCCGATTCAATTGAAGGTCCGTCGTGTATTGGGCCTGCTGCACCCTAAATCATACGTAATGAAATGAAACGTCCTCCCTCTGGTTTGATGCGAAATATTGGAGAGGGGATTCACAGCTTAGGTGTCGTCCTGCAGTTTAAAATTACACGAATCCGTCCCAAAATAGACCTCGTGTTGCTTCAAAACGAGACGTTAATGTAACCAAACTAATCTAAAACATGCATTAAATAATCTCCTCATATTTGCCGATTAACTCTCGCGTTTTCACCCTGCTAGATTGTTGCAGAGCTTTGTGAAACAATGTTTCACTCACAAACTTTCATCTTTGATGAAAATAAACTTCGGTATTAATTAATCAATGGTGTTAATGGCTTAAATGTTATTTATTCGACAGCGGGAGAAGTGTTATTATTTTTATATGTTGTACCTTAATGCCTCTGTGCATGGTTACCACCGCCTCTTAAATACATATAATGGTAGTATAAATTTTTGTGGTGGACTAATTAATTGTTACCATCTTCCGCAGCGTAGAGCTTCTTCAACTAGAAGTAATGATACCATAAGTCTCCCGAACAAATCTGTGGCACGCATGTAGCAATTCATAACAGCTTATATCTATTTCCTTGAAGCTTAATGTTCTTCTCAGAGTAGTGGGAATTTTATTAGTACTATATAAAGCGAGTGTTTGGTGTTTGCGTCAATTTGCTAGCGTTGCATGAAGTAAATAATAAATATAACAAACACTTTTTGAAAAAACGCTTTTAACAATACATTAAAAAAGAAAAAAAAAATATTTTTTTCTCAAAAATCTGGAGGTCAGAACAAAAATCATAAAAGCGTGAGGCGCTGAAAACAATAGGAGAAAGATATAAAACCACAATGATTATCATAAGAAACGAAATGTTATTAAACATTCATCATAGAAAATATATTATAAATGTGATTATAATTCTTGTTTACTTACAGCTTTCCTACCTGCGCCTCACGTCTTTCCGATTTCTGTTTTGACTTCCAGATTTTTAAGAAAAAATTATTATTTTTTTTAATGCATTGGTGCAAGCGTTTCTTTAAAAAGTTTTTTGTTTATATTTATTATTTTCTAGTTTTTAGTCTTTAATTTATGTCATAATTCAGTATTATAAATACTTTTACATCAGCTAACTAAAGCAAACATTTTATTGAAAAATGTCTGATAGATTGTACGTAATGGACCCTATGCTTTATTGCGTCATATGAGAAAATTGTGATCATTTAGGCATTGTGATCTTAACCTGGTGTGCAGTAACAATTTATTCTTAATATAACGGAATACGAATCGACTTACTGGTTTTTAATATACTTTTTAATTAGATGTTTCTCATTCTGCCCATTTCTGCTAATACTGTGATATTACAAGGCTTCTTACCAGTTAGTTCCGAGCAGCCTAAATCTTAAATTCTTGATCCATCTATTGATTTGACTCGGCTTAGTGCAACATGTGCTTGACCTTCTTCGAATAGCTTCGATCCTAGATATATTACTGCATACTCCACTGTGTATCCTTGCATCTTATGCACCGTTGAATATTTTTGTTGAAACATTTAAATTATTGTGTAAAGTATTTTAGTACTCAAATATACTATAGATAGCGCCACTGAAACATGTCGAGAACAAACGTAATTTTGCATTTTTTTTTTAAAAAAATTGATAGTTGAGAGCTCTAAAATTACTACAATATTGCATTGTCATCAAGATCCAATAAATATACAAAATTTCAGAACTCTAGCGCATCAAGAAGTGAGTTAAAAATCGATCACAAACTTCCAACCTTACATACATACAAAAATTTAACATTTCGAACTTAGTAAAATTGTTTTAAAAAAACTCTGCTTTAAGTGCAAGAATGTCTCTATCTTAATGTTTTTTGAAATTCGTACACAATGTATAAAATTTTTTCAGAAAGCAATTAGAGATTTCCAAAGTTCATTTAACTCCTCAGTATAAGTTGTTGTCTAGAAAAGGTTTATAACGCAATGGTTATCTTTTATTATTGTTTTAATAACATTTATTCATGTATTGTTTGCATTTATCTCAATTTGCTAGAGATGCATGAAGTGGAAAAGCCTACTTTAAATACAAGAATGTCTCTGTCTAAATAGTTTTGAATCAATTATACAATGATTTAAAAGTTTTCAAAAAACAGTTCATTTTCTAAAGTTAAATTTACCTTCTCAATATAAGTTAATGCCTAGAAAAGGCTTATAATACAATGGTTAATTTTTATTATTGTTTTAATTACATTCATTGCTTTTTTGCATGAATTAAGAAGGTCCCGCATACCAATAAAGTCACCTACCGTTAATGATAATTAAAGAATGATGTTAATGCCATTCCCCAAAAAGTAAAGTTTTCTTTATATATATAGTATATATATATATAACCAGCCATTTCTTTAGAGGACGAACAAAACTGAAATTTCTGTTATAAATTGGATGAAGATATTTTTATAAGTTTATTCTTAAGCAACTCATTCAATTTCTAAGGAGGATCATTAATTTATAAATGCACATTGAAACCGGAAGTTGTTCAGATTGCTCGAACACTGTTTATGCTGACCACCTTTCCATTTATTTATGGAAATAGAACCCAGAACCGAAAAAAAAGATTTAAAGAAACATGTACGTTTTATAAAAAAATATGTTATAAATAGAGGTTCATTAAGAACCTCAATTGTGTTATGATAGAGACAAAGGAAAAGATAGGACATGCTTGCGCCCAAACTTATTAAAAATAATGTTGGACTAATAAAAATAATATCAAACCATGTCTACGAATATATTCTGCATAGAAGTGTGGAAAAATTACAAACGTCAGTACTTCAAATCTAGATTTTATTGGTTGTCGTCAACTTGTTTCGAATTTTTAATATTCGCTGTAGAATAATATGAGGAATCGTAAATAAAATGATTTTCAAATATGATTGTTTTGACTGTGAATCTCTGCAAAGCATTTTGCTAAAGATTTCATCAATAATTTCGCCCCCATATGAATTCTCATTCGAGAAGCAACTCGAGAAGGACATTTTTCCCCATTTCTAATAAAAAATAAACCAACGAACTGAGTGTATGACGTATCTCCCGGCATAAATATCTAGGAATTTGGAAACAGTTATTTTATTTTTCAGAAGCTACTATTAAATATTTTAATAAAAGGAATATTCAAACATTTTTTGAAATTCATTGTAAAACTATTTGTTATGTGTTCTTTTTAAATATTAGATAATCATATTTTTTATGACATTATATGGTTTCAACCAATAAAAAACTTTATAATACAGTAGATCCTCGTGAATCTGAACTCTAGCAATCCGAAATTTCGGATAATCCAACCATTTTTTTTCCAAATTTTCTGAAAGATTTTTATTAAACATTGAAGGAAAATAATAATTAGCAATCGGAAATGAAGGTAATGTTTATTCCTAACTTAAGGTATCCGACTGGTTTAAAATCGTCGTTTTTGATGAAATTATCAAAAAAAAATATGACTTAATTTTATAGCCTGTTTAATCAGCTTTCTAAAACTGCCTCACTTTTTACTCTACGTGAATTACAAATGGAGTTACAGCTGTTTTATTACCGAACTGAAAGCATTATTTTATGTTGCATGAAAACTTTAAATGTGTTTTCTGAGAAATGATATTTTTGAGGAAAACTGTCGACCGTAACAATAATTTCTCAAAAGGTTATTCAAGTATTGATATGAAATTTTCTGAGATTGTTTCTTGTAATATTCTTGATGTTTTCCTCTAAAAATTAAGGTCAATTTTAAAATCAAGTATTATTTTTAAGTGCTTAAATATAAACGAAAAGCATTTTTTATCAAAAATTACCAGTTTAGTAACTATGTTCAGCTATATCTCAAAACTATTTTGAAGTACAAGAAATATTTTAGAGCATAACACAGATAACTGTCATAAAAATGTACTCCTACAAGGATTTATGTATATTTAGAATATGGTTTTTCCTACGGCTGTTAGCGTAAGGCAAATACTTTAGTCATTTTTCTTCAAATTTCTCAGTCTTTTTTTTTAAAAATATTATTTTGAAAGCCTAATTTTACAATATTTTCATAGTTTTAAAACATATGCAGTTGAAAAATAATATTAAAATATATATATAAGTTATTTTTCAAAAAAATGTCTCCGAACACAGTCGGATACCTTAAGAAAAGAATTCGAATTGGTATTTAATAATAAATATAACACCTTACTAAGTAGGAAAAAAATCAGTTTTCTTCTTTTGACGTAAGGAACTAAACTTGCTTGACAATGGGAATAGCAGCTTTTTCACAGAGTACCCAAAGTCAATACTCTACTTCATTTGGTATATCAAGAGTCCGGATAATCCAAATTTTCCGGAATCCGAACAGAGGACAGCCCCAATTAGTTCGGATTCGTGAGGGTCTACTGTATATTGACTAACTTCGAATAACTTTATAATACATTGTGAACACTGTGGTCTCAAAAGATACTAAATTTTATGGTGATACAAATATTTTAAAAATAATTTATAATTTCATACATCATGGTTGCGAATTTATTTTTTATAAATTTGAAATTACATCAATCATTCATATTAATCATTAAACCAGTATAAATGCATTTGACGGGCAGTTTAAACAGAGCAACATTAAATCTTTTATGACTAAAACTACAAATAAAAAACACTTTTATTGAATGTGTCTAGTTAAATGTTTGTAAAAATGGAATTTCGTTTAAATTTTTTTTTCACTTCCAAGTGTGATGGAGTTTGAAATTTTGTAGAATATTATATTCTCTGTAAACGACTTTATAGAAGACGACTTTTAAGAAGATTTAGTTCTCATTCAATACCCAAGACGATTTAGTGTTCATTCGAAACCAAGCCAGATCAACCTTTTAGTTCTATAGCACAAAATGGTGGCTGATTTGATGTGTTCCGGACTTCTAGGAGAGATCTTCGGTGGAGTAGGTTCTGAATTCTTAATATCTGCTCTCGAAGATACAATTCTGCTAATATGGCAATAAGGACCTCTTTTAGACAAATTTATGCGTTGGTGTCGGTCATATTCGTACGCTGCGAATGTCGGTAAAAGCACGTCTATTGTACTGTTGTCGCCGTTATCTGGGAAAGGCTGAAAATTACATCTTCTTATAATTTATATCCACATATAATCTGTACCCTCTGTAATTCTTACAATTCTTTGTACTTTAAGACTTGATTGATAAAGCCATACTTTTCCATTACAGTCGATTCTTAACATTCCATTATCAATTTTTGTGAAACAGTGAAGAGAATGAACTCCTGACCAAGGCGTTTTACCCTTTTTACGATATTTTTGTTTTGGAATACATTTTATAATATTTTCTCTATAAGTAATAGCACTATGCATCCTAGGCAACTAAACCAACTTGTAGTAAGCAAATATACTTGATCTACAGATCATTCCGTTCAACTGCTCCATCTCCACAACTGCTTACAGTAAACCATTAAAACTTTTAGGCTTTTGAAATGTGAAACATAAATGTAAAGCAAGAATTGCTTATTTCTTCAAAGAAAGCGTTAACTAAACTAAAATATGAATAATATTCTTTATAAACCAATAATAAAATGTATTTACTTTCTTTGTAAGGAAAATCCTCTTTATATCTAGCAATATTTGTGCTTGCCAAAACCGCATTCTGCTTTCTCCATGCGCTTGTAATTCCATACTCATAACACTTGATTAACGCACAAATCTGGTTTCTTCAAAAGATTTTACTTGGGAATCGGAATACATGTTTATAACAAAATTGTTTCAGTATTATAAATGCTTGGATATTAATAATGGGAATTATTCTAGAGTAACATTAATTTTCTACGGTAACAACTGTCTTTTTATTATAGAATACAAGTTTAATAGGGTAATTATTATTAATATATTCATTTATACCATCTTCCTGCCTTAGAGAAAAACAGTTTTTGTATTAAGCAGTTCAAAATATGAGTAAGACTAGTCTTATCTTTAAATCGCTCTAATATTTATTGTATATTATGTTATTAAATTATTTGCAACATTTCAAATATAAGAGTAATATTTATCAACTCATCTGTCATTATTATTTGATTTACTTTCTACGAAGTAATGCTGAAGAATAATCCTCAATTTTTAAACATCATCTCTTTTATACCAACTAAAAGAATAAATAATGCGGAAATTCCAAGAAAATGTCAATTCAATAGAATGCAATTTTGTAGCAAATCTTTTTTACATTCCTATCTAAACCTGTAAGTTGAGCGCGCTTAGACGAGAAAAAGAAGATTGGATAGAAATATATTTTTAAGGTAAACATCTTTGTACAATGTCTAATTCCCTGAAGCATTTCATATATTGCAATTCTCCTTCCACGTTCATTTACCATTTATTGCATTTCTTTTTGCATTGCCTCCATTTTGTGTCTCTTTTAGACAGATTCATGCGCTGGTGTCGGTGATGTTCGTACGCTGCGAATGTCGATAAAATCACGTCTACTGTGCTGTTGTCGCCGTCATCTGGAAAAGGCTGAAAACTACATCTTCTTATAACTTTTATCCACATATAATCTGTACCCTCTCTAATTCTTACAATTCTTTGTACTGTAAATTGCACCCCCCGTATTATTATTAATTCGAGATGTAGATCATAAGACTTGATTAATAAAGCCATACTTTTCCATTATAGTCAATTCTTAACATTCCATTATCAATTTTTTTAAAATCAGTGAAGAGAATGAACTCCTGCCCAATGCGTTTTACCCTTTTTGCCTGCACACACTTTTTAATATTTATCAGCTCATTTGCCATTATTATTTCATTTACTTTCTACGAAGTAATACAGAAAAATAATCCTCAATTTTAATCCATCATCTCTTTTATACCAACTAAAAGAATAAATAACGCGGAAATTCGAAGAAAATGCCAATTCAATACGACGTAATTTTGTAGCAAATCTTTTTTACCTTCCTGTCTAAACCTGTAAGTTGAGCGCGCTTAGACGAAAGAAAGAAGATTGGATATAAATATATTTTTAAGGTAAACATCCTTGTGCAATGTCTAATTCCCTGAAGCATTTCATATATTGCAATTCTCCTTCCACGTTCACTTCCCATTTGTTGCGTTTCCTTTTTCATTGCCTCCATTTTGTGTCTCATCCATGGGGCATCTGGATAAAATTAAGAGGATGATGATGATATTATATCAAGCGATGGAATGCTAGAAGATATCTCCAGCATACCGAGCCATTTTTTTCTTCGCGTGAGGAACGAAATTGAGGTACTTAAAGAACCTTTTGGGGCATTTCTGAGATGTGTGTAATAACTCAATTCTTCCGCTCTCATGTTCCTCAGTGAAAGTTCATAAGAAAATGGGGAGAAAACTGTCATGCTATTCTTGGATTATTCTTAAAGTACTTATAAGTTATTCGCTTCTGTGTTCAGTCTTTTGCGATTTAGGGAAATTGGAAAATGATATTCTCACGCACCCAGTGTATTATTTGCCTACGGTTTTCATCTGTTTAGATGCGAATAAATCTGCTATTTGTATTTCATACTTTGAAGATACTGAAGGCATTTTTGTAGGAGTGTTTGAGAATAATCATTCAATCGCTCGACAAAAATGACCTCAAATATATGTTGTAACTTACATGTGAAATTTAACTTTTTACTTAGAAGCATATAGATGCTGTAAGAAGTAACTTATTTTTCTTTGGGAATCAGATGGTAGAAATGAAATAAACATTTTGTATCCAATAACTTTTTAATAACGAGGCGACCTTTTTCTTCTAGCCCCTTTAACTCTATTAATACGGGACCGTTCCATACGTCTCTTCAAGCAGAAGACGATAGCTGTCCGAAACATCCGAATATCACTGTGAAATTTCCACCCCCTTTCGTTAAGTGTGATTGATTTCACACCCGCGAAGCGTGCTTTCTTCGTTAGAGTAGCTCGTCCAGATGTGTTTGGGGAATAGGGGAGTTTTCTTAAAATCCGGACAATGACAGCTGTCCTTGTGGTTTTTGAGGGGAAAGTGAAATTCCCTAATCTTTGATAGAAGAGCTTGGACATTCCCGTATTTTTAGGTCTCTGAGGAAGCAGAGGGTTAAAACCGGGCCTTTTTGGAAGGATACGATATGAACTGGACTCTCCCAACCTGGGTGGCCATTTACCCAACCACCCCACCCCTGCTAAAACCTTCCCTTAAGGCGCACGAAAATGGGCTGTGGTTGGCAAGGGCAATTGAACCCCCTACCGCTCTTATCTCCTAAGCGAAATCATAACCTCCCTCCCCTCGAAAGAAGCCAACCACCTCAGACCGGCCTTCGTCGCTGTTAAGGGGAAATTTTTATATCCCCCGACACGGCCTCGCTCGGTGCGAGAGGGTTAAAGTATTGAAGCTATTGTGTCTGTATGTGGCATGCACCGTATACATAGTTTAGTTTACTGTAATATTTTATTATTTATGTGCAATGGTTCCTTTATTTCTAATGAGAGGACGAAGGAAGTTCATATCGAAATCACCGTGACGTGACGCAAAGCCGTTAGGTATATCGGAATGACAGTCGCAGTAATAACTTGAGTGTTTAGTCGGGAGTCCTAGTAGCCATCACCGGCTACGGCCTGATCCCTCTCGTAGGAGGCAGGCACTATCACCAGCAGAGGGCAAGCCCCAGCCATTATTGTACCTTCCAGTGAAGCGAGAACCCGCCTAATTATCTGGCGGCTTCTCATGCACGAACTCGTGGTGCTCCCCAATGGGACGACGAGAAAGAAAAAGGTGACAAAACGGTGTGAAATGCAACTCATAACGAAGAAGTTGGTAACAACTTGAGAGATAGAAAGAGACTTCATTTCACACCATCAAGTTGCCTTAAAAGTATTTCTGCACCTTTCAGTTCCTCTGTCATAATTTCGTTGAAACAGTTTATTTTCAGAATATATCTAACTTCATATCACATAATCAAATTGCCTTAAAAGCATTTCTGCATCTTTCATCTCCTGTGTCATAATTTCGTTAAAACAGGGCATTTTCAGAATTTATCCAACTGTTTTATAGCTGATTGGACTCTTGTTGAGTTAAATTAAGTTCCGATGCAACCAACTGCGATATTTTAGTGTTTCAACTCCCCATTGACATTTTGATTAATCGAAGTTGTGTTCTATACACATTTCCGAAACGATATATGTGAAATAGAGCGTTCTGTTTATAATGAAATAAATTATTGATGACATTTTGAATAGTTTTTTTTCTTTTTTCGTTAATTGGTAATGTTTTCAGGTGTGACGTTTTGTTGCGTTTTCTCTTTGTTCCATTTTTCCTATGTTATACCCTTTCGGCGAAGTTGCTTAATCTTTTCCCGAGGGCTGTGACATATACTTTCATATGCGTCTGCAGTCCCTTGTGAGGGGCATGTGACAAATCTCAGAATCCACAGCACATGTGGTCAGCTTGTTTAGATGAGGGCACAGCAGGAAAATTGGCCATTCACTCTTCACTCCAGAGGGGGGGGGGGGGTTCGCTTAACACAGGCGTTGAAGCTCATTGCCATTCTCCATCGCTGTTCATCAATTTCCCCAACCTATGCATTTTTAAAGAGAGGCGTAAATGTTCAGCTATCAACAGAAGACGCTCCCTTTTATCACTCACCGTTTCTCACAATGACTCGTGACCACACCTCTTCTCAAACCCCGTGGTGAAATTGTTTTACCCCCTCGAGAAAGGCACTTTCTGAAGGATCCCCCAGACGAAGTGGTTTTCAAAATATTGAGCCCATGCGAAATGGTTAAAACAAAAACAGTTATTTTCTCCTTTTTGTAAAATATCTTCACAGTAATTTTCAGCAGAAATCTGCAAATAAATATAATCTCTTCAAACTTTGTTCACATCTGTATTCTTCATACGAAAGAACGCTTTTGAAGAAGGCGAACCAATCAATCGAACCCAGATTCATTACTAGAAACCGTACAATAAGAAACAGGAAGGCAATTTCAGCGGCAGAGTTGGCCTTCTGTGCAGACCACTCACCCATCTTATTTCTTATTCACGTATGCTTCTTGTACGGAAGTGTTTCCGATCGGAGAACGCAGCAAATCAGCTTTCGTTTTTTTATCCCCCCTCCCTAGGTATACGTAATCCCTGCAGCAATCGATGCAACATTTAGTAGCAATGGAAAAGAGCTTTATCAGGAATGCTCCAGAGATGACTCGAGTGTCCGGTGCAGGTAGAGAGGTTTTGTGTTCTTCGGATGAAATTGGCTTGCTGGTCGGTGATTAATAGAACTGCAATCACAGTGATGAGGCCTGTCGAATTTGTTGGAAATTGTGTGCGTCTTTGGCAGATACTCTGTTATTTATTTACAGTAAGAAAGTAAGAGTTATTCATTAGTAATATAACTGCAGATATAAGTAACAATGTAGCAGTGTAGACTCAGGTTTGGGTTAAATCAAGGCAAAAATACAAAATAAAAGTAAATCTTTTGTAGTATTTAATCACATAATGAGGAACTAAATAATAAAAGGACAGCGATTTGAACCTCTAATCGGAAACATCGTAACATTATAATGTTTTAGGCTTGATTGCATCAGCCGGTGGATTCTGTACATAACGATTTTTACATAACTCAGTTTACAAGAAAAATTATGTAATCATTGTCCGGAAATATACTTAACTACTTGCACTCGCTCATGTTTGCTGGAAATATGTAATTTCATATATTAATATTAAAGTTTCAATAAATACGGTTATTTACAGAAGTTATTATCAAACGTTATTATTTTTCCTGCTGTTTCGCACACTTACACACACAGGTGCGTACGTATTTCATTACCCACAGAATTACACATCATTTGAGAAAGTCGGAGTTCATATTCTACAGCTGAGTTAGTAATCAGTGTCCTTTCACTTACAATTAAAATAAAAAATACTAACATTACATTTTATTTTTCAGCCATGACACAAGCACGGGTTGTAAAAAAAATCATGATTTTTTTTAAAAAAATAAAAAAATCATATTTTTTAAAAAATACAAAAAAATCAGACTTTTTTTATATTTAAATCTGATTTTTTGATTTGAATCAAACTTTTTCGACTAAAATCAGATTTTTTTAGAAAACAAATTAAATCAGATTTTTTTTATTTAAATCTGATTTTTTGATTTAAATCAGATTTTTCCGACTAAAATCGGATTTTTTAAGAAAACAAATTAAATCAGATTTTGTTTATTTAAATCTGATTTTTTGATTTAAATCAGACTTTTTCGACTAAAATCAGATTATTTTTTCAAAACGAATTAAATCAGATTTTTTTAAGTAAGTTTAACTTCTCTATATATAGAGAGCTGGTAAATACCTAGTTGTTGATAGTATAAATCTGTAAATAAAATATTTCTTTGTTTGGCATGCAAATAACGAAATAAAATAACTATTCTAAAGTATTTTGTCCCAAGTGGATAATTTCGGGAGCATAGCAGAATTAAACTTACTTTAAAAATTTTAGAACGAAGATTTTAGAAATCAGAAATAAAGCTTTACAGAAATGTTAATCACACGCAATAACAATAATATTATTTATTCATCTAAACATTTGAACGGAAATGCCAATTTGGCAGTCGCCCCCCCCCCCCCCATAATTGCTTTCTCAATTTACTGTGTACGAAATCAGAGGTTGAAAACATTCTTTTAACATCTGCAGATGTGGCCTTTGAAAGGGTCCCTTTACTTTATTTTTTATTACTTATAAGAATTTTATTAATAAATCTGTGACAATCAGATCTGAGATATTGTTGGCAAGCTGAAAGCCAGTCTTAGGCGGGCACAGATCTTCTACTAGATAAGAATGGTCAAGTGAGGATACACCGTAGGGACAAAAATAAAGAAGAAAGGTTGTACTGACTAAGAAAAAGGCAGCACTAGTTAGATTTAAATTTTCAGGAGGATTTCTAGAGTTTTTTAAAAAAAGATTTAAATCAAAGATTTTTTATAAATCATGAATAAAATCACTGTTTTAAATCAATTGATTTAAGTCATTTACACCCTGAACAGGCACTTAAATATTGTCGAATAATCAAATAATATCGGTGAGTAAAAAAATTTTTTCTTTTATGTTTCTCTGTTAAACAAATGAAGGCCAAAATAATATCCCGAGGAGTTGGGAAACTTGGTAACTGTAATTAGATATAAAATAATTTTTATACTCAAACACATGATTAATTTCAGAAGGGTTTAAATACCGTGAGAAATATATATCTTTTTATGTACTATGTGATATTTTGCGTATTTGTGCGCTTTTATCAGATTTTTGAATATTTTATTTTTACTATTTTTCCTCGTCTTTTACATCTTTTATTCTTTTTGTCATTATTATCCGTGTTTCGGTAGAAGTGACCAGTTATTGTACCTCTATATTGTTTTCTATGGAATTTGTGTATGTACCTGTATCTTTTCCTATTGATAATTTACTTCATTGTTTAATGTAGGGTGTGCCCAAACTTAAAAGAAGACTACAGTTATATGTAAAGAAATTTTAATAACAATATTCTAATTACAGTTCATGTGGAACAGTACAACAATAAATAATCGCCATTGACACGGATACACTGATCCCAGCGCGTAGGAAGGTAGTGGATGGCTTCAGTGTAGAAACTGCTGGGTCAGGCAAACACCCATTCTCGTCGTCCTCTGACGCTCTGCCAGGTGCTTGCGCATCCACTGTGCACAAACTTTGCCATAACCAAGCGTTTTGTGGATTATGTGATGCACAGTTCCTTTGCTTATCGACAGTTCAACAGCAATTTCACGTGTGGTGATCCGACAATTCTGCTGTATGAGCTCATCCACAGCCGAAATCGTGGCACTGTTGGTCACAACGAGCGCCTGCCCAGGGCGTGGCATGTCCTTGATGTTTACACATCCCGCCTCATAACGCTAACACCACCGGAATATGGTACACCGGGAGAGAACTGCTCTCCGTACACCTCTTTCATCCTGCGATAAATTTTTGAAGCATGCTCCTCTTGTGCACTGCTGCTGGATAACTGCTGTTTGTGCAGATCTGGAAGAATCCATCATGCAAAGAACTGCGGAAACAACTCTCCAGAAATGAGGATACTGATGCGAAGCCGTTAACTACGCAGGTGCAACTGGGAATACCACCACGCCATCTGTCGGCTAGCACAATAACTGACTGGGATTTGATAGAACGCCGATGCAGCTAAGGTCTCCTTTTCATTTGGGCACATCTTATACTATTCAGGTTTTCGTATAGATATGGCCAATTATTGTACATTTGTTGCGTATATTTTTTTTCTTTATGGAATTTGCATTTGTATCATATCCCCTGAAACTTCCTTCATTCGTTTATTGAGTATATTACTTACTTCTGTAAGCCTGGTGTTGAACTTGTTGGTGCATACGGAGTTTTTTGAAAATATATAAATAAAATAAGGCTTAAATTCTACTAAACGTTTTGATATATTGGAATAATACTATAAAGAAGGATTATAAAGCTACCAGAAACTTTCAAACTCAGAATCAATTTCTGATGTTTTAAATTTCACCACTTACCACTGATGTATCTCAGAAACCGCCTTACCTTAATTTATAAACGGAATAGAATAGGACACAAGGATAAAATTCAATGACGGGGAATCGCAGTAGATTGAACATGTTTATCATTAATTAGAAGAATCTAAATATATAGATAAATTTGGCTTTGAAATTATTCCTCATATAACAGTACAGAGCATATCTTTTAAAAATTTATTTTCCCACAATTGTTTCTTATACGAGAACAGAAAAGAAGTAAATCAACCTCAGAACGCTAAAGGTAATTATTTACGAATTTTGGATTGTCTTTATTCTGCATTCTTAAGAATGATTGCTTCATCAATTATTTGCATTTCCACAGCGTTGAAGGCCTTTCGATATTGCATTAATATCGCTGGACATAATGCATATGTATATAGGTGATACCCTTAGGATTGTTCTCCCTGTTATGGTCAAGGGGTTTTCATAATATCCGATTAGATTATCGCATATTGCATACCCACATAGGTGTGTGATGAAGTGTGCCTATAGAAGACGACCTAAGCATGCTTGAGGCTTGTCCTATGATTAAGAGGATATTGACTGTATGAGAATACTGATATGAAAATTGTACAAATACCTTCTAGAAGATATTTAGAACAACTTTATTCCTTAAGCTTCGTTCCCAAAATATGTGTTCAAATAGCTGCAATAGCAATGAGAGATACATAACAGTCTGTCAATATGTAATGCAGAACTGCTTGCGGTATATTAATAAATATTTTTTATAACTTTCATTTAAAAAATTGAGATTATATAGAATATTTTGTAAGTACATTATAAAATGTTTCAGCTTGCATTGACTGCAATAAATTCAAAATATCTCTCATCATATTAAAGTACGACAGCTTTTGTGAAGAATAAATTACAATACTAAATAAATGCGTTATGATTTATATTGAAGAACATGTTCATTATTTGCAAGCATAAGAACTTCTTCATTGCCTTCTCTTAATATACAAAATTCTGCACATTTTCAAATGACGATTTAAAATCAAAGACTTCATGTGCATTCAAATACATTACCAAGATATTGTAGTTTTTCCCAAAGAAAAGTTATTTCGAAGCAAATGGAACAATATTTAAAATCACAGACTTTTATGTGCACTCCAATACATTACCAAGATATTATAGTTTTTCCCACAGAAAAGTTATTTCGAAGCAAATGCAACAATATTAAAAATACAACAATATTAACTGAAAAAATTAATACAAGATTAAATTAAATTATTTCATTTATGTAATATTTATTTTCAATTTAATGGAAATAAATATTTCATTCCATATAAAATGGTTGTTCTATTAAATTATATGTTAAGATAAAATTTTCTGCGCGTAAAGCCAAAATGCATAAAAACGATCTACAAAGCCATAATGATTAAGTTTCAGATTTTATTGAAAAGATTAAAAATTAGAATCTTCTCCCACATAAAATATGTGATTATGACATAAGCTTGTAAATAACTAAGTAACTACCAAATAATTTTGATCGAGTGATAATTATTTGAATTATTTACTTTAATTTTACAAATAATTCATTTTGAAAATAATGCAACACTGAGAAAAATAAATAGCAATAGAGAGTTATTAAAGATAATGTCTAGAATTTCATTTCTGATTTAAATAATTATTTTAATTAAGCTCATGCCTCTTTTATTTAAACTTTATCAATTTCGAGATCGAATAAGCAACCTAATTAAACACACTTCAGAAACCAATTATTGAAGTTTTCGTCAT
>BGPR01002157.1:63233-75550 GCA_013235015.1 Araneus ventricosus
TATTATGAATATGTTTACTGTGCTGTTGTGATCTTAGTAAGCATAATTCAGAAACCGGGTAGAAGTATATTACAAGTTAGCTATCAACTGTGTGCTGCTGTCGTTCTGTCTTATCAAACTTTTTCTGGTTTTCCTCCAACCGCACATATAAATGGACCATTTCCCATGAAATTCTTCTAGGAAAACAGCTACTTACCCAACCACATATATTGAGTTAACCCTATTAGTACAGAAATGTCATGAAATATCCGTAGTACGCCCAGGAATATTTGAATTCTGCAGATTGGTCTCCTGATATCATTTATCAGATAACAGGCTAGAAGAGCTATTTTATTTATCTAAATCATTTAACTCGTCCTTCGTAAGCATTTTTGTCTTCTCATGTAAAATAATTTGACACTGTTCGAAAAAAATTAAAATTTTAAAAATGATCTTATTATTTTTACAGAAGTTGCCAATTTCCAGATTGTTCACTTTTATGGCAATCACTCTCTCTACAACAAAATAATAGATTATTCATTTTTATGCAACCTCTGTGTCCTTCTCCTTCACATACATTCTCCCCCAAGCGCATTCGCACCGAATGCTGTATGCACGCCCACATGAAACATTCCGCAATACTTTCGTGTAATATTGGCCGGTATTTGTGTGCTAATATGGATTTCAGACTTCCATCTCAGTGGCTCAGCTGTTTCTCTCTGACTAACAGAAGTTCCCACACTTCCCATTTATCATGAATCTCTGGTTCTAGACGTGATAATATATCCTAGATCTATTATAATTAGAACCAACAAAAATGGCTTATTGAAACAAAGATATTCCTATTAACCAAATTACAGTGTAAATTAAAACTATACATTGATTCAGATAATTACAAAAAATTTAATAGATTATTGATTTTTTATGAAATCTAACAGTCCTTTTCCTTCATATATGTTCTCCGCCAAGAGAATTCGCACCGAATGCTGTCTGCACGTTCACATGCAACATTCCATAATACTTTCGTGAAATATTGGCCGGTATTTGTGTGTTAATATGGATTTTAGACTTCCATCTCAGGGGCTCAGCTGTTTCTCTCTGACTAACAGAAGTTCCCACACTTTCCATTTATCATGAATCTCTGGTTTCTAGACGTGATAATATATCCTAGATCAATTATAATTAGAACCAACAAAAATGGCTTATTGAAACAAAGATATTCCTATTAACCAAATTACAGTGTAAATTAAAACTATACATTGATTCAGATAATTAGAAAAAATTTAATAGATTATTGATTTTTTATGAAATCTAACAGTCCTTCAAATATGTTCTCCGCCAAGAGAATTCGCACCGAATGCTGTCTGCACGTCCACATGCAACATTCCACAATACTTTCGTGCAATATTGGCCGGTTTTTGTGTGCTAATATGGATTTCAGGCTTCCATCTTCGGTGCTCAGCGGTCGCTCTGACTAACGGAAGTTCTCACACTTCCCATTTGTCATGAATCCCTGGTTTCTAGATATGGCAATATATCCTACATCAATTGTAATTAGAACCAACGAAAATAGGCTATTAAAACAAAGATAGCCCTATTTACAAAATTACAATATAAAATTAAACTATACATTGATTCAGATAATAACAAGAGACTGGATATATGCAGAGGATTAATATGAAGACTGTAATGTATGATCTTATAGGGGTGAATTAGCTCTCTCCGAAGGTCGCTGGAGCGTCTATATCAAACTTTTACATGCTATTTATACAGAGCGTTTCAAGAAACGTTGCCATATTTAAGGGTGGGTCAGGAGTTTTGAAATAAGTAATTTTTAAAATGGAACATGGAGTCGAAAAGGCAAAGAGGATTCGCTGCAGGGGTTCTTTGCCAGAGAATTCAGTCAAAGAAAAGGATACACCAGATGAAATGTACAACACAGATTGAGTGGGATAGAAATTTGCAATATAAAAGTAAAGAAAAGAAATACAAAATAAAAGAAAAAGAAATTATCATCGAAAAAAATAAACAATTAAAACATTGTAGTAGAGCAGGATTATATTTAAATTAAATCCTTTGGAATTTCTATTGCCATTTCCAGGTAAACAATATTTCAATTAAATCAAAAACGTTTTATTTCCAAGAAATCAGCAATAAATTAAATGTTCTGTGAGCAAAAATTGAAGAGTACAAATATGTCTTGCCCACGAAGAGAAATTTAATTGCCAAATATGTTGAAAGTTTTAAAAATTGATAATTTCTTTCAAAATAATAAATTTCCATTGTACCATGCAAAATGTGCAATATCTAATTTTGCAGGAAGGAGAATGAAATTGTCAAATATACACTTCAATATACGCCCTCGAAATATGCGGCGAAAGAATTTCAATTTATACTTAAATAATTATTTTAATTAAACAGATGCCTATTTCATGCATACTTAATCAATTTTCAGATTGATTTCGTTAGCTGATTCAACACGATTCAGAAACCAATTATTCATGTTTTCCTCGTTATTTTCCAATCTTAATCATAATTCAACTGATAATACATAAAGGAGAAAATAATTTCAATTTAAATTAAAACAGTTTTACAACATTTTATTCTATTTAATTTCCTTTCATGAAACATCTCTGATCGAACCCTCAAAGATAAAAAAAGAATGTATCTCAAGCTCCTTTAATTGATGAAGAATCTCCGATTTTGCGCATAGATAACGAAGAAACCAACCATATTTTAATCATAAACTTTTAAGATTTATATTCAGGAGATGTGCATTTAATGTGTGTCTTCCTAGGTTTTATAATTAGGTACAAAAGTTCTCTTTGGGATTTTAATATAACTTCTCAGTTTCTGTCGTTTTATTTTTCGTAATTGAGCTAGACTTTTAAAGACCTTTTCAAGATATTTCCTAATATGCTTCTGTTTTAAACTTCAAGAAATTGAAACATCCTCGAGAAGAGCAGAATAGTTGATATCTTTTCATTTTGGTTTCATTAAAATTTGGCATCGATAAACTGCTGAAGATTTATTCCTTAATGTGTTTTTCTCTCTTTCTATATTTTATTCCTTCTTATATTAAGATGTGATTTTTCAGGCAAGCCATACATGTACAAAATAAACTTTTAATTTTCACAGGATCGATTTAAGGTACAATGCTGATGTAAAAAATGCTAAAGAAGACAGTATTAAAATGGTCCTTGCATGACTTAAAAACCGGTCCTTCACCGAACTTAATTAAATTATTTCAATATGTGAATCAACAATAACTCACACACTACAATAAAACAAGAGTTGAATAATGTCACAAAAAATATCTAAAAAAATTTACTGTCAGAATGCAACGAAATAAATATTTTATTTTAATTAAAAGTAGTTAAATAATTGATCTGAATATAAAATTAAATTTCCAATGCAATAAGTCAATAAGGGATATAAAGATTAGATAAAGAGATATTATAATATAAAATAAGAATAATATAGGTTAAGGATTTATGAACACATATCCATAAAACTTCAAAATAAATGGAAAAGATTCGAAAAAATATCATTATTCTTATTGACGCAAAATATTTCTTTCGCTCATTTCGGAAAGTTCTTAGAATAATTACAGATAAGTTCATTTGGTGGAATCACAAAGATTTCAAAGAATGAGTCTTATTAATTAAGACTTTATCCTGTAAGGAAATGAATTAAACTAACAAAAAACTGCAATTGATTTCTTTCTAATATATAGAATCGAAACGTCAATTCCGAGTCAAATAATTATTTTAATTAAGCGAATATCTGTATTAAACTAGAACTATGAAGTTTAAGATCGAGATTGCAATCTTATCCAACACGATTCAGGAATCAATTACGCGAGTTTTCCTCGTTATTTTCTAGTCTTAATCACATAGAGAATGAACCTACTTACAACGCGAATCATAATTGATATTAAAACTTGGTACAACAGCATTTGATTTGTTAATTTTATTTAATGAATGTCAGATTTAGATGTATTTCTTAACTTTTATTTGGTTTTCCTTGTTAATGAAAAAGGTTAAAATATGTTTTCTAATAGAACATCAAATATAGGGGAATAGCAGAGATTTTATATGATTCCCCTTTTAATTGCTGCAAAATACTTGATTTGAATCACTAGACAACGAAGAAACTAGTCAGATCTGAATTTTATTTCTTTTCGTGGATTTATATTTCCTACATAAGCTCTGAATGGGATTCTTTGGAGGTTTCATGATTATTTATGAATGTTCATTTATGAACTTTATTATACCTTCTCAGTTTCTTTCACTTCGATTTTCTAAGATGCGCTATACTTTAAATTTTTTTGAATATTTATTATAATATCTCTTCAACATCAAACAAAAGTTCTTTGACAATGATTTGATATCCAATATCTTATTATTACTTTTAAATTTTTATTTATAGATAACTTTAAGAGATAAATTGGAAATTTACGTATAAAAGTGCACCCTTAATATTTTAAATTAATTTGCATGAATAACACAGGTTTCTAAGATTTAGTTTAATTTTGATAGCACTTTATTCTACAAGAATAAAAGTAAGAAATTATATGAGAATTCTGCAAGGTTCTTACGCTAGAATTTCATCTCAGCATAAAATAGTTATAATATTAAGTACATTCCCATTTTAAACCTATTGTATCAGTTTGCAATCTAACTGAACGCAATCCTTAGTTTAGTTATATTAACGTCCCGTTTCGAAGCAACACGAGGGCTATTGTGGGACGGACCTCGTAATTTTTAACCACGGTCAGGTGATGAGGACGACACCCGAGCTGGCACCCCCTTCTCCAATCTTCCATGCTACACCAACGGGAGGACATTTGGCTACTACGTATGATTTGGCGTGAAACAGGCCCCATACATGGTGGATTTTCAGCGGAATCGGGTTTCGAACCTGGAGGCCTCCGGCCTTAAAGTCGAGACCCTACCACAAGGCCACCGCGGTCCTGAACGCAATTCTTAAACCGATTATTAAAGTTTTCCTCTTTATTTAGCAATCTGTATTGGAATAAATCGAGTCTATTTTAAACGGGACGCAGAATCTAAATTTAAATTAGGGAGTTTCTACATCAACATAAGATGAATCCATTCTTTTTAATCAGTTTCTATGTCAGAAACATCTTATAAATATTAAGATATATTGTCGTTAATCAATTAAGTTTCTTAAATACAATGTCATGTCTGGAAGCATCTCAGATAAAACCTCATGTTTCTGATAATTATTACATAATCTGTAATTTGATATTCGAGATAACAAAGAAATTAACAATAACTTAATTTACTTTCGTTTTTTTATTCATGTTCCCGAAATTAGTATTTAAAGAGTATCTTATTAGGTTTTATACTAAGTTATCAATGTTCTTTTTGTCGCCTTTATTGGTAGCCCTGTCTTTGATTTCACATGTCTGAAGAACTATGGAGTTTTAACATTCGTTTTAATGTTTCTAATTGAAATATTCGCTTTCAACTTCAATAAATTTAAACATTTTCTAAAATCATTCTAATAATTGTCATCTTATTATCAGTAGCTCAAGCTCTTAATCCCAAATTGTCCCAAAGAAGATTTGGAAACGGTCAAATGTGAAATCCTTTATAACTTCTTTTTACTAAACAAAAAATTTAATTAAATTGAAATTAAATCTGCTAACTATCTATATATTTAAAATAATGTCGCAAAAAAATTTCACCGAGTCCGCTAGCCTCAACCAGTTGATCTGTTTTGACAAGTTTTTTTCATATGAAAGGTTATGACTTCTAGATATGTCATCAAAGGTCACCTGCCTCCCACCACCTTCCAGTTTTGAACGAAATCGAAAAACCACATCTCCAATGTACAATGTCTATGGGGAATACCTTGAAGAAATCCCCCAGCCACAAAATCTCGACCGATTTCGACAATTTTTATTTTATATAAAAGCTTATAGCATACAGATTTGCAATGAAGGGTCGCCTGCCCCCATTTTCGAACGAAATCGAAGAAACATTTCTCCACCATACATTCTCTATATGTTTTTTTCAATTTCGTACAAAAATGGTGGGGAAGGCGACCCTTTATGACATATTTGGACGTCATAAGCTTTCATATAAAATAAAAATTGTCGAAATAGGTCTGATGGTTGGGGATGATGGATTTCTACAAGGTTTACCCATAGACAATGTACAGAGGAGAAGAGTTTTTTTTATTTCGTTTAAAAATGGAGGATGGTGCTGGCAGGCGACCATTTATTGTAAATCTAGACGTCATAAGCTTCCATATGAAATACAAATTATCAAAATATGGCGAGTGGTTGGAGCTGGCGAACTGTCTGAAGGTTTAACCATATTTTTTTAAATATATAGATCCCAACAGCGTCAAATGACAATGGCGTATCAAAAATATTGTAAAATACCTATCTTAGGTGATGGAAACTGTTTATTTAGGGCTATATCAATCTGTATTTATGGATCTGAAGACTTTCATGCTGAAAGTTGTGAAAAAGTTATACAAAATATTGCAGCTAAAATGAGGTTTATTGAAAGATTTTACATTTTTAAAGGAATCTGTTGTGCACAAAGAATAAGAAACCTATTATGGTTTTATGGTCTGTTCAACTGATCTTCTTTCACTATTTAAAATTGAAAAAAGTAGCGGCTGAGAGCCTCGAAGCAGCGAGGTGGTAGGGACAGTGCTGAGCAAAGTGGGTGCTGTCCGCGGGAGAGAGCAGCTAGTTATATTTAAAGTTATTTAGTTATTTTTATTGTACATATAAAATTACACTCACCAGAAGAACTTGAATTGAGTCTCGTTTCCAGTTTCAATTAGCAAATTTTCTTCCTTTGATGAACTCAACTTTCTTCTTAATTGCTTTAAAGCGACTTTGCGATGTGATCATTGTGTTAGAGGAAAGAAATATTGCGTGTTCCCAAGAAGTGATCTCGTGTACCAAGTTTGTTCACCAAACTATATTTAATTATTTCACATAAGATCTCATAAATAATGTAACATAATATCATTTGCAGAAAACTTACTATTTGACCACTTTCTTGAGTTTGAAATTTTATCGAAATATATAAATAATTAAGTTCCTGCCAGAATCAATGATTTTTCATAAACACACTTATATTGTAATAGAAGAACATATAAATATTTTGATACGCGATGCATATTTTCTAAAGATAATAAAAACTCCTCAATTACCTCTCAGACAAAATTTCTATTTATTCATAATTCTAGAAATATTGTCTCAGAAGTTTTTAAGAAGACAACTGTCTGTGAAGTTTGAAAAGATTCCACGAACTTCAAGATGCCCCTGCAATTTAGTCCTCAGAAGTTTCGAAAGAATACAATAAGTGGGAATAAGTGACAATCCTTAATAAATTGGAAATAAATAGTTAATACCTTTAAATAAAAGTCATATTAATCATCCATTAAGTTTTTTCTCCTATTTATGTCATCGCTGTCTGAATTTCGATACAGCGACGCTAAAAGCCATGGAGGCAAACTGTTCAATAGAAACCTTTTTATACAGCAACGACAGGAGACACCTTCACTAATTAACACTTCGAAACAAAACAATTACGTCTGCTATTCTTTCTCCCGTTTTTCCTCCTACGCTCCTGTTTGCTCTTCCAGCACGGAAGTTGGTTCTGAAAAATAATAATAATATTTTCGGGACTGATGCGCAGGATGGTGGTGACATTCCTCGTTAATTAATGAGCCGGAAAGTCCGAGCGTGTTAAAAGAGTGTTTTTAGAGCATTCTAACCAATTGTTTCAGTGCGAAATTTTAAATAATCTTTCTAAATACTGCAGTACTAAATATCTATTTTACACCATTTTATTGACACATAATTAAAAAAGATAAGCATTAATCAACATTCATTTAAGTTCGTCCATTAATCATAATTTAATAAAAAATATTGTAAAAGAACCCAATAAACAAAGCTATTACAATTCAGATTTTATCATTTTATGCAATATGTCCCCTTATCTTATTATTCAAAATTCTCATTTCAATCCGAGCTATTTATAAAAGGAAAAAAATGTGAGTTGCTCAGAATTAAAATAATTTTTCTTATTTTATTTAAACTATATAAATTATGGCTTTACGATATCGTTTTATGAATTAATTTTGAAAATGGTCATACTGCGTTTGAAGCTGTACATTTTGAAGATCATAAAAAGTAGGCTTTAAAAAATTAATTTATAGAAAAGTAAATTATACTTTGAATGAATTTTTTACATTTTTATTTCAAAGTAACATTGTAAAAAATATATATTCACAACCAAAATATAAAAGCAAGTAAATATTTTATTTTAATGCAGTCTTTGACGTTTTATTAAATTCTGAGTTATGTTCAATGGAAATACGCAGAGGCATTTGAATCCGCAGTAGGGTTATTTTAAAATTGTTCAAAAGAAATAAAACTCTAATTTTTAAGCAATTTAATTTCTGAGAATCTATACTACTGCTGAAGTTCTTAACAAACATTTAATTTGTAGTAAATATCGCAAAATTTAAAAAAAAAATACTTTTCCAGAAATCATGTACAAATAAATGACATCATCGTGAAAATTTCAGTATCGTAGAAGCAAAGTGCCGTTTACAGAATTATTCAATAAGCAACTTTTTTTTCTAATGCTAACAATCATCTCCCCTAATTAGCACTCCGACTCAAAACAATTAAGTCTGCTCTCCTTCTTTCCACTTCCTCTCCTGTTTGCTCTTCCAGCAAGGAAGTTGGTTCCGAAAAATAATAATAATATTTTTGGACTGATGCGCAAGATGGTGGTGGCATTCCTCGTTAATTAATGGACCAGAAATTCCGTAAAGTATTACCTGTGCATGACATTTTGACGCGGTTATTGGGTTTTTATGTCTCCAACTGTTTATCAAAAAGTATTGAATGATATGCTGGAATGGATTGCCAGTGTGTTGGTATGAAGAATCTGTCTGAAGGAAGGAAAGGGATTGAAGAGGAATGAGAGATGATGCAAATCTTATTGAGCATAGTAACTGAGAACAAGAAGTGAGACTTCATTTAGCTTGTTTAAGGTATCCGACTGGTTTAAAGTCGTCGTTTTTGATGAAATTATTAAAATATTTTTTATGACTTAATTTTGTTGCCTGTTTAATAAGCTTTCTGAAACTGTCTCACTTTTTACTCTTCGTGAATTACAAATGGAGTTACAGCTGTTTTATTACCGAACTGTAAGCATTATTTTAAGTTGCATGAAAACTTTAAATGCGGTTTCTGAGAAATGATATTTTTGAGGCAAACTGTCGATCGTAACAACGATTTCTCAAAACGTTATTCAAGTATTGATATGAAATTTCCTGAGATTGTTTTCTGTAATATGCTTGATGTTTTCCTCTAAAAACTAAGGTCAATTTTAAAATCAAGTAATATTTTTAAGTGTTTAAATATAAACAAAAAGAATTTTTTATGAAAAATTACCAGTTCAGTAACTATGTTCAGCTATATCTAAAAACTGTTTTGAAGTACAAGAAAGATTTTAGAGCATAACACAGATAACTGTCATACAAATGTGCTCCTACAAGGATTTATGTATAATTAGAATATAATTTTGTCTATGGTTGTTAGCGTAAGGCAAATATTTTAGTCATTTTTCTTCAAATTTCTCAGTTTTTTTTAAAAATATTATTCTGAAACTTTATTTTACCATATTTTCATAGTTTTAAAACATATGCAGTAGAAAAATAACATTAAAAAATATATATAAGTTATTTTTCAAAAAAATGTCTCCGAACACAATCGGATACCTTAAGGGGGATGCGTCGAATGAATTCAAAAGTTTTTAAGTTGGTAGGAAGAGTGTTCCCGATGGTGGCAAGGCTGCAAAAGCTTTTGGGAGTAGTCAGAAATAAAATCATTAGTGCTAATTATATAACTTTAATTCTGAAAGCAGGCTTTAAGGCATTACTATTGCATCCGGAATTTCGGACATTTAAATTTTTAAACGAATGTCAATTTCTAGATTTTTGAAACATAACTTTTTAAATTTTTCTTCTGTAACAAGCATATGATGTAGGTATCAGTTGTATTAATGGTATCATTAAAGTTAAATGAATAATATCGTTGTACTTTAATAATTAAGTTGAAAAGCAGATATTGTTCATAAAAGGTTCGCCCTTAGTTAACCCGGATATTCCCATTCCTTACTTGATTTTGAGTACGGAGGAAAATAGAGCGATTTCATTGGTTAGCTCCGCACTTCAATTCGCGAAGGGGTGACGTCACAAAACGTTAACTTCGAATTTGCTTAGGTTGCTATTCGTTCTTTTCGGACTTCGCCATTATTGAACTACGAACTTTCGTTTGTGTTGTATCGAGTGCCTTTTCTTTCTTCGTTTAAAATTGCGATAAAGATGGATTTGCCAGAGCATATTCGCATGGATATTGCAACTGATAATTTGCCTCCAAATTCTATAAGCTACGCGAGTGCGCGTATGACGTCTCATAGCAGTGGGCCAATGAAATCGCTCAATTTTCCTCCATACTCAAAATCAAGTAAGGAATGGGAATATGCAACCCGGAAGGACGCACGAGGGTTGTTTCGACACCCCATGCCTGAAAACATTCATCTTCCTTCGACCCTCATAAACTGAAGTGGATGTGTCCATCAGTACCTGCCACCAAAGTTATGTTCAACACGTACCACACGATAACGGCGAATTCCGAACATCTTTCTGTTGAACAGAACAATTTGGAATGTGCTGTCATCTCGCGCGCGCTCGCATTTTACTATTTTTTTGCATCAAACCATGCCGTTTCCAATCCTTTCTAGACGGCCTTTTCTTCATATGGTTATGATGAAAGAATGTAAAACTTCAAAACTTGTTAGAGGAGTTTTATCGGATGAAGAGAGTATCGAAGTAGTATTATGAGGTTCCGATATTGAAGACATATTTAGTGATAATCTGTCTGAATCAAAGGCTGACTACTTCTCTTTAGAATAAGATACAAGTGATCAAATTATGAATTTTATGGGAAAAGTTAAAGCCCTTTCGACTTCAGTGACGCATCTCAAAAATTATCAAGGATTTAAAAAGAAACGAAGTAATTTTATTCTGCAACATCACGAAATGAATAGTAGATGTCGATGAAATGGGGGAATCGTATTCTGTGTCCATATAGTAGATGTCGATGAAATGGGGGAATCGTATTATTGTCCAGAATATCAAACTGGTGGTATATGTCAATATTTTTTCCCATTTTAAATTTCATGGGAATAAATTCAATGATCTTGTTGTTATCTAGAAATATCCCACCAGAGAAATTAAAAAAATAGTAGACATTTCTTGAATGATGTAGACATTTCATGTTTAGAACCTCATAGGAAATCACGTCAAAAGCAAGCAAAGGTGCATAGCAAATTTTTCCTTGATTAGCCAGAAACACGGAAAATCAAAGTGCATTACTGAAGATGCTACAGGTGCCCAAGACATAAGGACAAAAGGTCAAGAACTATATGCGTGAATTGTGAAAAATCACATGTCAAAAGAACTGTGAGATAGAGGCTATATTTAGAAAATGCATACAATCTAATGATTCTGATACCTACAAACTATAGTTATTATCAAAATTAATTATATAACTCAGTGTTCTTATTAATAATACTCTATAATTTTGAATATAATCACATTTATAAATAAAAAAGATAGATTTCCCATTTCCACGATTCAAAGTCTTCTGAAAAAAGGGAATTCCTTTAATTTATTTGCCATTAGTTTTTGATTCATCATAATTTTTATATTATGTTTTACATAATAAAAGTTGCAATTATCATAAATTACATGGTCAGTTAGAATTGTAAAAATTTATTTCATATTTAAGTCATTAAATTGTTTGGGGTGTGCTGACACTTCATGAACGTTCTCGCGTTACATTGTATAGCGAGAGTTTCCCGGGTTAAGAATATAGGGTCGTAAAGTGTAGGTAGGAGGAGGTCTACAGTAGGACAATAGGGTCTTGATTATCCCAAGACCTGATTGGTAAGTAATTTAGGTATAAACAATTGAATAGCTGTAAACTTTAAAAAAACTTTATATCATATTAGCAATTAACTTCATGCCAGCAGATTGTTATATCCTGCATCTGCAACACACATTTAATGTCCTGAACCTGCAATCACATTTAATGTCCAAATGCTGCAACACACATTTAATGTCCTGCACCTGCAATACACATTTAATGTCCTGCACCTGCAATACACAGTTAATGACCTGCACCCGCAAACACATTTAATGTCCTGCACCTGCAATACACATTTAATGTCCTGCACCTACCATACACATTTAATTTCCTG
>BGPR01002157.1:75950-102228 GCA_013235015.1 Araneus ventricosus
AATACACATTTAATGTCCTGCACCTACCATACACATTTAATTTCCTGCACCCGCAATACACAATTAATGACCTGCACCTGCAATACACACACAATGCGAATTTATATATTTTTAATGTTGCTTTGGAAGGAGCTTACCTATTACAATTAAAAATGTGTAATCTTTTAAAGAAAGTTTCTGAGATGTTCATTATGCCTTTTCTCTTAATTTTGACACTTCTATTTTGGCAAGTAATTTGATATTCTTACGCTGAAGAAAACTATTTTTTGAAACAACATTCTCTACCAGAGAACGTTTCAGCTTCGTTAAGTTTCAAAATACATGTCTGCACATGACTGCTTTCACACTAAAAGCAATCAAGCTAAGGTGTTCAGTTTTTTTTAAACAAGGGGAAAAAATCCATCGAAAAAGTACTTTTAAACAGTATATCGGTTTCATTTTTTTTAAATTTACGCTTGGATGCTGTTTCACTTTAGAAAAAAACACATTCTAGAAATACTACTTTTAATTAGGAATTTTAGTTGTTTCTAGAACTGAAAGAAAAAAAAAATCGCTCGATTAAAAGAAATCAGTTCTTGTTTATTTAGATTCTCAGAATACCAAGTTTAATATTTTCGTTTAATTTTCCAAGTGAAAATTAAATATAAAAGTAAAATTGACTACAATTGTTTGCTTGAGACCCTCAAGTTAATTCATTCTATTTCCCGAAATAATTTTTTTCCCAAGAAACTGAAGCATTTACTGTTCAAGCATTTATTTTTGTAGAAAGTTTAACGTACTGAGAGATGAATTACTACTTTGATATCCAGCTTTCGGAATCCAATAACTTTTAATTTGATTTGTTGGATAACCATCATGGATTAGAGTTACATTTGGACTATTGGGAACGGACCTCACAACTGAGAATGCTGATTAGTTGGCGATACAGGTAGCATTCCTCCGAATTTCAATACAATACCAACTTCATTATTTCTATACCTAACGTAGATTTAACGTTAACTCAGGCCTAATTATGATTTGGATTTTCATAGACAAGTTCTTTACGACAATACCGGTCTTAAAGTGTAAGCTTAGGAGAAAAGTATACCGGATAGTTTTCTCTTTTAGTCTCCAAAACTGTTAAAGATGGAAAAGAAAGAACACCTCATATTTAAATATTTTTTCTTCCTAACAGCATAAGTGACAGAAAACGATATAAAATCTAAGGAAATTAGATGCTTACACAAAAAGTTATAATTTTTTTATTTTTTGATTTCTCTTGGCAAATATTCAAGTAATCTCTGTACATATTGAAATTTGTGTTCTTAATTGGATTACTTAAATCACATAGACGATATATATATTGAGAGGAATGCTTTTAATTTTTCTTTAATTATGGATTGATATAGGGGAAGGTGGTGTACCTTGGACATAAGTGTACCTTGAACATATGCCTATTTTAGCGCCATCTGTATAGATGTATAGAAAATGTTATATGTATTTTGTACACTTGCCACCAGAGGTCCCAGTGTACCTGAACTTATCTGTCAAGGTGCTCATTTGAATGAATGAATCCTGAAAAAGGAAATTGACCCATCAAAAGTAATTTTTTTCTGTTGAATTTTGTGTTAATAGTTCCTAAACATACATAAATTACTTTATAGTAAAATGTCTAACTTATAAAGCACAGTTTTAGCTATAATAACATGTGTTAGAAATTATGTTAAGTCTAACCTCAATTTAGTAGTCAGCCATTTTCCATGAAATGGCCAAGTGGTGTACCTTGGATCATGCCCAAGTGGTGTACCTTGGTGCATGACCACTACATGCTCTACCACTTATGTTGTGGAAAAATGTGATGTAATGTGGAAGTTACCACATCCCGTGTTGACTGGAGGATCTGAAAGGCAGAATCGGAAATTAACATTTGGAAATGACTTGTCTAATTAAAATGTTGGTTAAGCCCACTCATAGGAATGAAACTGTTGCTGTAATAATTTTATATTCGGTCTAATCTAAGACCTCATTAAGTAAAAGTGCTCATTAACATTTTTCTATAGCGAAAATACCAATAAATGTTTATGTTCAAACTATTCGGTTAGATTTTTTAAATCTAGAAATAGCTGGTCCAAGGTACACTACCCATTGCGTACCTTGGTCCTATTTGCACTTTTTTTAAAATTGTAAATAATGCACTGAAATACTTTTTAAAAAAATCTACAAAAAATATATGTTATGTATAAAGGCCTAAAATATGAAATAAAAATTGTTTTGTTACCTTTCTTTTAGTAATTATCCAATTAAAAATTAAAAAGTAAAAATGGGACCTAGGTACACCACCTTCCCCTAGTATAAAATATTAAATAATTCTTTGGATAGTAGATATGGAACACGCAAAATTTTAGGTGAGATTTAAAATTCATTTTATTGATTTACTTGGTAACTAAACAGAAAAATCATAAATAAAACAATAATTAAATTAAGTTCTGTTCTTAATTTATCTGAAGATCAATACTTAGACACCTGGCATCTCCGTAGTAATATGAATTCTTATCAACATTTTACACAAATGAGTAATTTATTTTTCTGATTTCCTTAAAAATTTCTGAAAGATTGTTCTTTCGTTTCAAACTTCTGAAAGATTATTGAAGATCAATTAATCTAAATAATGATGATAAAGTTATGATGAATGAGGTTACACCAGATCTTTAAAAGGTCAATATTTTAATGTAAACTTGCTTTGTTTGTTATTAGCCAAAGTTGGCGAGTAGCTGGTTTGCCAATAATCTTGGCTGTGTTTTATTTCAATTCAATCACTTATGCATAATTTAAATACCTAATTAACTAAGCAAAGTATTTTTAACATCAGATCGCAGCAGACATTAAAGCCCTGTTATTTTAGCAGCCTACACGTTTTTCTCTGTTTAAATTTATCGTTAGTTTTTTATTAAAAATAAATCATTTATCGTTAATTTATTTATATTTGCGCATTCAGTGTCTTAATTTATCTCCATAACAGATTTAAGACACCCTTATTAGCACAAGATATTTTGAGATATCTACACGATATTGCTAGGATATTTTGAATGCCACAACATCGTAAAGATATCGTATTGTTACGAAATTCGTCGTGTGTGTACGGTGAAAACAGTCCAACAAGCAGGTAACGGAAGATAACATCCTGAATATTCCGGAAAACACGAAGCGCAGGTAACAGGAAAAACAGCACCTGCAGAGATTAGTAACACAAACGGACAGCAATTCACTAATAAGAACAGCAACTGCACTTTCAATACCGCTCTGCGTCTAACAGCTTACTAGCTCGCACAGTGGATAAAACTCGAAAGAGAGATTGCAAAGGCGTTCGCACTGCAAAGGCGACCGCAATCAATCAGCACATCCAAAGTCGATCCACACACACAGTGCTCTTTGATCCAAGCATGGGCCATTTATAGTTCCCCGACAGCCTGTGATGTTACATGGAATCATCTGGATAAATCCGGATCTCGGCCCCTAACAGAGATATCAAGAAAATTCCAGTATTTTCGAGTTCCCACATTTCACCGCTAAGGTCGAGCGTCGATAGCTCCATTCCTTCGGATCCAGATCATAAGTTGGGATGCTCGTAACCGTATCAACATTGTAGGGTAAGTTGTGCTAATGGTGACAGGACGTCAAAAAAATTTCTATGAAAAACATAACGTTTACCGCCATCTAACATACTCAACTTTGTCTTGCGCTTTATTGCATCTTCACTTTCTTCCTCCTCATGTAAAATGCGCAGTGGAATATTAAAAAGGTGCAGGGCATTTTACTTTTAGCGCATTTTATAAGCACGTTCAATAGCATGTTTGCTGAATTGAAAAACTGAGATTTAAAAAAATTAAAGAATAATCTTTTAACATATCGTATGTATTACTTAAGATTCTAAAGTGTTTTGTTCAAAAATCCTACGAAAAATGATGAAGTTTTTAGTTTAGTTAATATTCACCCCAGGTTTTGACGCAACACGAGGGCTATTTTGGGACGAACCTCGAAATTTTGAACTACGGTCAGATAACGAGAGCGACAACTAAGTTGACACCCCCTCTCGAAACTTATGCACCACACCAACGGAAGTGTTATTTGGCCCCTACATATGATTTAAAATGCAAGAGAACCACTTACTCGGCACGATCAATGGTATCGGGTTTCGAACCTGGAACCCTACGGTCCAGAAGACGAGACCTTACCACTTAAGGGGGCACCTCAAATATGGGGATGAGAACTTGTCGTATAAGTAAGGAGAGACTCGCTTCCCGGTGGAATATATTAATGGTGTGGGTTGAGTTACTTCTGCAGATGACGGGTCGTACCTCTGTCTGCGGGGTCGTCGCATGAGCTACTCGCAATGGGGGCTGTAATGCGAGGCCACAATGCCCGATAAATTATTGTGGCGGCCGTTTTATTCATGTTTTCACCGCGCGATACGTCTGGACGGGAGTAACTCGTTTATGGTTATCACTAGGCCACCGTATAAAAAAATGATGAAATAAAATAAAAAAGAAAACGAAAGATTACCACAATGGCAAAGAAGATGAAATAAAAAATATCAGCTTCATCAATGGAAGAAAGGGTACTAAATTAAATATCTTAGGAACAATGAATGTGGTTTAGATTTTATTGAAACAATGAAAAGTGATGTTGCAAACTAAGCATTAAGATAGTTTTCATAAATATTCAAAATTCAGGGAAACACTTCACGACAATAAAATTCCGTATCATTCAAAATATAATTCTTTGAATTTTACGATTACGTAAAAATTTTCTTTTCGTGTGTGTTAATATTTACGGAAGTTATTGGCGAAGCAAAACAAAATTTCGCTTTATTTAGACAGCTTATACGTAACACAGACATTTAACGTCACGACCGCGGTTAATGGCTGAGCAAGATGAAGGCAAATGTAGACAAATTGTTGTCTTTCAGGAATTTATTTACAGCTCAATTACATTATTGATGCAAAATTACAATATTCCTTAATCTTGACTAATATAGCTATATACACAGTAAATATCTGAAGAACACTCGAGGAATGTTAATATACTCTGCTCGAGAAAATAAATATCAATGTTCGTCCGTAACAGGACCGGGTTTGAGACAGTTTAAGGTGAACTTGCTTGAGCTATCTCCTCAATAATTCTTGTGAGCAACTAACACAGCATCCTTCTGGAAAGTCCAGTATGTTTTCCGAAGTTCAAGTGCCGAGGTCCGGGTCAGTCTGCAAAAAATCTCACACAGAGATCCGCTGGAGAGTTCAGTACGGTTTCCGATGTTGAAGTGAACTTCCGCAAGATCAGCCGAAGGTCCGGGTCTATCTTCAAAACCAAAATCGCAATCCCACTTGGGAGAAATGCCAGTCGGGATCCAAAAGAATCCTCACGAGACCACTCTGGTTATCCTGTCCCCAGAGAAGCAAAAAACGTTACCTCTCTAAAACCCCAGACGAACTTTTTAATTAATCGCTCGTCAGCTGCTCATCAGCCAAAATGGCATTTCATTTCACAAAGCTTCAAAACGTCGCCCGACCACCATTCATCTTGGGTAATTGCAATTTCACACAAAGTTTGGCGACCCCGGTCTGTCAAAAGTTCACATGCTGTATTCTCCTAAGAATACTACATTGTCCACTCCCAGATATGTTGGCGATTCTGTCAATCATGCCTGTGTTAGGCAACACCTGCAGTGGGGTGGTCTCCGTGATCAAGTGAGGCATTGCCCTTTCCCTTACATGTTGGCACCTGTCAAACAGTGTTGTGTCAGATAACACATGTAATCCTGGCATGGCCACTGTTACTAAATGATTTCGGCACAATATTTATTAGGGAGAGACAGCTGTTTAGAGAACTTATACATGCGAAGTGTAGAAATAAAACTTGCAGTGTCGATCATTCGTGAAATTCAGACACGTTCCTGTGGCACTTTAACGGGAGAAATAGAAAGAATAGTTACAGGCCAGAGAAGGCTTCACTCCAAAGAATGCATAATGAAACATATTACAAATTCAGTAATATAGTATTATAAACTCAAAGGCATATTACTCAGAGCTATTTGCAATACCAATTTTTTATAAACATTTTGCTGTTTAAAATTTCCAACTAATATTATTTTGCTGAAAATGTGGAGACACGATCATTAAAACATCACGTCTTGGCTTCGGGATCGAGACATGATTTTATTGAAGACTTGCCACTCCACCAAATGTCCCCAGATGAATGGAGTGACTTCATATTTGTGGTTGCATAGAGGTTTGCTGATTCAGGTGCATTCACTCTAACATGATTTATTCCACATTCATGATTCATGACTATAAAATACGCTTCAAAATAGCCCTTGTGTAGATTCTAAATTACGTTACTCAAGCAAATTAAATAACAAAAATTTGTAATTTTTATTTATAGCTGATTTGTTAAAAGTTATTGGTCCAAACCCAATATTTTTTGATGAAACGCCTTTCCGTTTCACGTTATGAAGTATTTTCTATTAACAAGAACTAAATATGATGCCATTCGTAAGTCCATTGGGGGGAACTACTAATTTCTAAAATGCGTGCGTAGGGAATCGACCCTCCAGAAACAGCGCTGAACTATGTAACTCAACGAAACATGGCGACAGTTTTAACAAACAGTGGCTCAGCTCTTATGAATAACTCGTTTTATATATACTTATTTTACTAGAAATGCCAGCTTTGAATACGACAAGTTTCCAACTTATAACCATGGGTAACTGTATCTGATTCTAAGTAACTGTATTTCATTGTTTTTTAGCATTGTAATGCTTTTACAAACACTTTAAGAGATTCTGTCACTGACATATTTATTGAAAGAGAGAAGAATAATTTTATAGTGAAAATTTTCCTTACTTGATTTTAAATAATTACATTTTTAGCAAATCTTCTGTATTAACCCAGACATTTCAACAATTTCAAGGCAAATTGCTCTACCGAAAGATCAGCTATTTGCGTACCTGCATGAAAATTACGCATGAGCAGTATTTTAGTAAACGCCTAAAATTTTAATTATTCACGCCTAGAGGATTATTATAGTTGAAATGCTAGATATTTCATTAATATTAATGTGAAACACTATATGTACCGTGTTATGGTGAATTCCTATATAAGGATTTGTCACCGGGATGTGCGTAACAACTATTATGCATTGATTTGCATTATAACATACGACATTTATCCCTCACTATTTGGAAATTCATTAAGGACGTCTATATGGAGTATAAATACTAATTGCGATATGTTCAACACAAATAATTATATGAGGAAATTTTGGATGGCTTTGAACTGTTAGTGTGCATTTCAGGATTATAAATTTTAATCACTGAGATATACTTCGTTCCGAATCAGGCTAATATAATGCATACATTTCCAGCTCATGCTATTATAACTTTTCTGCCTATATGACATTGTTATTAAATTTGCTACAAAAGACCAATGGGTAATATATATATAGAATTCAATGTCTGTTTGTTTGTTTGTTTGTGTGGTTGAACCTTATACTATTCCACATCTCTTTACGGATTACAACGAAATTTGGCACACATGATCCTTAACACCTAGAAGGATTAACTACACAATTAAAAAGTTGATAGCTCCAACTAAAGGGGGTTAAAAGGTTTAACGTTTTCCTGCCATAATTTTTAAACAAATGATCGGACAGAAATTATTCTTACACCCTCTTAAAATGTACACTATATGCCCAAAAGTATCCGGACACTTGCAGATTTTCACATTTTTTAGAATTTCTCTGGAATGGTTTTACCGACTGTCTTTAGACTTCGGGCATGTAAAGAATAGACAATAACTCACATTTTACATTGAAGATTTGGTCCTGAGGGCAATTAGGGGACCGTCTACAAACTGATGAATACAGAAACGTCTTTGGCCCACCCCGCTTCACAGAATACTGATAACAAGATGAAACTTTCAGAAATGGTAATGTTTAATGTGCATAATATTTACAGGAATTTTTGTAAACTCAGCGCAAATATTTGGGAAGACATAAAGGTTTTCTTAAAAAATCTCAAATTTTCCCACCCGTTTTTTCTTATAACATGCAGAGTTTTCTGTTATATTATACGAAACTTGCAGAAAAGATGACAATATGTTAGAGAAGCATTTGTGTAAAACTTTGGAAAAGAATTGTTGAATATTACAGGAATTATGAGCAATTTTAGTAAATAGTGTTTTACTGCGCATGCGCGAAACATAGTGTAGTTTTTCTTTCACAACTTTAAAGCCAGATATATAGGGCAACTTATATAAAAATTTCAGTTCAATATCATTAGTATTCAGAAAGATATCGGCATTACAACGAGCAGAATTTTAGCTCCTGTCGAAGAGAAGCTAAAAGATGAGGGGTTGTACACAAATTGATATTTTTTAAACTTATATCTTTAAATAGTGATATTGAATTGTATAGCGGTTAGAATTTGCTGAATACCCATGAACACTTATCAATTACGTGCATAACTTAAATTCCAGCTAATTAGGCACTATAAATAACAAACATTTTATTACTTTAATTATATTATTTACATGATTATTAACAAGTTGCATATTACAATTTTACGGCCAAACGATATTTTTAAATATATTTATTTTATGGCGAAACGATTTTTTATCTAATTAATTTCTTTTCTTAAAATATTTTAATAATTCTACATATATATTTTTTATTCGTTACGAATATTAGATGTGTTCATGGGTATTCAGCAAATTCTAACCACTATACAATTCAATATAACTATTTAAAGATATAAGTTTCAAAAATATCAATTTGTGTACAACCCCTCATCTTTTTGCTTCGCTTTGACAGGAGCTAAAATTCTGCTCGTTGTAATGCCGATATCTTTCTGAATACTAATGATATTGAACTGAAATTTTTATATAAGTTGCCCTATATATCTGGCTTTAAAGTTGTGAAAGAAAAACTACACTATGTTTCGCGCATGCGCAGTAAAACACTATTTACTAAAATTGCTCATAATTCCTGTAATATTCAACAATTCTTTTCCAAAGTTTTACACAAATGCTTCTCTAACATATTGTCATCTTTTCTGCAAGTTTCATATAATATAACAGAAAACTCTGCATGTTATAAGAAAAAACAGGTGGGAAAATTTGAGATTTTTTAAGAAAACCTTTATGTCTTCCCAAATATTTGCGCTGAGTTTACAAAAATTCTTGTTAATATTATGCACTGTAAACATTACAATTTCTGAAAGTTTGATCTTGTTATGAGTATTCTGTGAAGCGGGGTGGGCCAAAAACGTTTTTGTCTTCATCAGTTTGTAGACGGCCCCCTAATTGCCCTCAGGACCGAATCTTCAATGTAAAATGTGAGTTATTGTATATTCTTTACATGTCCGAAGTTTAAAGGCAGTCGGTTAAACCATTCCGGAGAAATTCTAAAAAATGTGAAAATCTGCAAGTGTCCGGATACTTTTGGGCATATAGTGTAAAAAAATTATCTTTTCAGCGGCACCTGTTCAATTTCTGTATGACATTCTTCCTCATTTATAAACAATTTTGAAAATGAATTTAAACACAATTTGTAACAATGTAGACAATAACAATGTGAAAAATTTTGATTTAAAAATTAATAAAGTTGAAACATTAATGGAAAAGACAACAAAAGTTAAGACAATTAATATTTAAGTCGAATACAAAGTAAATAATTAAGAAAAATTTAGATATTTATTAAAACTGTTAAAAATTACCGTTTAAATTTCAAAAGTTGCCAGAGATGCCACACGAGATGAAAGAAACTTTGGTGGCGAAGATTTAAATATTTAAAAATACTGTTAAAACCGAAAAATGATGTAGATGCAATTTTTGCAATCTAACACGTATGCTTTTGCCAATGTTAAATCACTTACTTTGGACATTTTCACTTTCACGCGCAGAGTTTCGCATTCCATAATATGTGAGTATGGTAAATTGCATCTAAATACTGTTTTTTAAAATTGTTGCAACTTGTTAGTTCTTCCATAGTTTGCCTTAATTTTGTCTCAGATCTTAGCACTTTAAAATTTTTAATATTTCTGTGTCTTTTAAATGACTAGTTTTTTAAAATTCTTCTCTTTTGATAAGATTGTAGTTCATTTATAAGTTTATCAGTTTTTTATTGCAGTGTCTATTTTCTCGCACCACCTTCAAAGTCGTACTTTATAAAACCTATCAACGGCTGTATTCTGGCTCACACTGAGAATCCTATTTGCAATACAAGCAAAAGGTTTGAAGAAGCGATTGTCCAACAAATTGCAAATTCATCATTTGGGATGAGTGTACAACGCAAAATAGATCTGCCGTTATCATCAGGATGTTTATCAATTAGCGGGAAAACGTTATTATGGCGTGGATTAACTATGTCTACAAGAGAGTTCATGTTTGTTTCTCCTATGGCTTATTCTGGAATGAGAACTCCAAGCAATCTCTACATACAAGGTGTTGCCGAATTCGACCGACAAATTCAGAGAGGTGACAGTAGACATCAAGAGGATGAAAAATTGCCACAGAACATAGGGTCGCAATCGACGTTTAGTCGGTGAAAATCGCAAAAATACAGGGTGTCGAGAATTGTTGGACAATATTCAAAAATCAATTTAAAAAAAACAAATAATATTTCAACTACGAATTTTTTAAAAATGAAAACGCATTTTAAAAATTTTTTTCATATAGGTAACACGGTATGCTATAATTGTGCTACCGATCACCAGAAGCCAATCTGTGTTTTCTGGTGTCTTTTTGTTTTTCTTGCATAACTCGAAAACTCTTCAGTTTTCACACTTTATGAGAATTAACAAATTAAAGAGCGTAAAATTCTCTACAATTTCATGCTTTTATTTTTTTACAGTTCTAATATTTTTGCAGATAATGGCTCTAAACTAATTTTTGATTTTCAGTATTTTATGATCCCCTGGACTACCAAAACGACATGTTACCTAACAGAAAAAAATTTTAAAAATGCGCTTTCATTTCTAAAAAATTCGTAGTTATTTTTTTAAATTAATTTTTGAACTGTGTCCATCAATTCTCGTACACCCTGTATTTTTGCAATTTTCACAGACTAAACGTCGTTTGCGACCCTATGTTCTATGATAATTTTTCGCCCTATTGATGCCTACTATCACCCCTCTGAATTTGTCGGTCGAATTCGGCAACACCCTGTATATGCTCCAAACGGTGAGACCAAAATTGTCCTTTATTCGAAACCATTAAAGTAATAATTAATTAGCATGATTAGCTCAGATTGAAGGAACTAAAAGCTCTTACTGATTTGTATATTAAAACTCGAAAACTTTCAGATATAAAAGCATATACGTTTTGCTTTTTTTCATCTGTACAAAACAGATAAACGCGAGCGGAGACGCGGGAACAACGGCTAGTAGATATTATAAATATTTGCTATAGCTAAACCTAGAAATCAAAAATAAGAATGAAATAACTAATTTAATTATATTTCAATGAAAACATTCGATTGATCTGTGATTCTGTTAATAAACTTAATACACGGAGATAATTTCTTTTCGAATTGACTTAATTAACATTAGTGCACTCGGATATGATCGTTTAACAGAATTTGATATAGAAAATTAACTTTGAAACTTTAAATTAAACTTATAATCTCATCTGCCGTGTCTGGCTGAATTATGCTGGTGTTTCCACTTCGCCTATCTAAAAAGCTAGTTATTTTCCTTTTATTTGCTGAGGATAAAATAGTCTACAGGAGAGAAATACTTGTCCTCAAGCCTTATATACATATGTATAGAAGGATTGGGGACAAATATCTCTCTCTTATATGTAAAAGGGGCAAAACACAATAGAAAACAATAAAATAAATTAACAAACATTCATATCAAATTCGAAAGGATATGAAAAAACGAATTGAAATTATATCCGAGTAAAGACAAAAATACGAATAGTAACAGGTGGAAAAATATATATAAATATATATTTTTTCATTTCGTTCCTATAAGTTTCATATATGTTCGTTTCTTATCTTGAAATATTTTGGAGATTTACTTCCATACTATTTATTTCTTCCAACAATTGGTTTTCGCAAAGGGTCGACGGCTTTAAATTCGGATTAATGCGACATATCAGTTCCGAAGGCAGATAAGCGTTTGATTGTTGGAATTCCAATTTCTGAGGGGTTTTTTTCATAATAATAATAATCTAACTAGTATTAATACATTAGTTTTTTATCTATCTTTTTGTATTTCATTGTATGATTATTAATAAGGTAACATTATTTTATTTTTAATTTTAATTAATAGTTTAATAAGTGTTTATATTGAAAACGTCCCTTGAATTTTGATTGTTTGGAAAATATCTAACTATATATATATATAAGGGTTGGGGACAAGTAACTCTCTCTTATATATCTATATATATACTTTTCAGTTCAATATAAACAAGCTACTTTTTTAGAATAGCAACATCAGTCGTCAAATATATAGAAATATCGTCTTAAATTATATTCATAGTAGCACTATTTTATTCATAGACAGATATAAACAGAGGTCATATATTGATACATTTCTTGAAAATGCTATGAGATATGGGCATCCTATAAATTTGATGTATGCTTATGTTAATAAGAAATATTTAACACCATTAAATTAATAGTCTTAGAATTCACAAAGATATTAGTATTTCACTTCATAGGTAGATGGCGCCACTAGATTAAGAATAAGATCGCATCATATATTCATTTTTATTTGTATGCGCATTTCCAAAATAATATATATATTATTAAAAAAGTTTAAATTTAAATTTATAGTGAATTTTTTAATGATGTTTATTACAGTATTAATAGCCTAATTTAGAAATAATATTTTCACCTTAAATGCGGAACTGTCTTTAGAATAACGCTCAAGTCATAACAATAATTAAGACTATTGAATTGGTATGCTTTAAGTCATATATTGTCTCGTTTCTAATCTTGAAAGATTTGCTGATTTTTTCCCCTACATTTTTGTTGTTCCAACAATTGGATTTCCCAAAGGCTTGGCGCCACAAATCTAGATTAATGCGACAAATATCGGTTCCCAAGACCGATTGGCATTTGATTGTTGGAAATCCAATTCTTGGTTGTCTTTTTCATAGTAGTAATAGTATATAATCAAACTACCTCTCGTATTTCATTTGTATGATTATTGATAAGGTAAATTAATTTTAATTTTTAGATTAATATATGTATATATTGAAAATATAACACATGTTTTAATTATTTCAAATATTCAACTATATATATATATAAGTCCAGAAAAATATAATAATTCCAATAATAATCCTTTTAAATAAGACATATCTTGCTATCAATTTGGCAAGAGTGATTCTTCTAGAGTCTTTACCAGGTATCTCTGTCTTTAGGACAAAAGGAGAATGGCGGGTTTCGGAGCTTTAAAGGGCAAACCGCTGGACATTAAGCTACAAAATATGGCTCAAATATACTTTTGAGGTTGGGAATGCGCACCTGCGCAGTTGTTTAAAATTTTAATAAGAATTTTAATTGATTAAAAATTAAACATAATATTTGTGTATTTCTTTCATAACTTCCAAAAATATTATAGCACAAAAATAATTTTCAAACCATCTGAAAAATTCAAAAAAAATATCCTTTTAATGACTTTTATTAAGTTGCAGTAGAAGTTTTTTAAAATTAATTTTCAAAATTATATCTAGGCATAATTTATGGCAATACGTTTCACAGTTGCAATAAAATTGAAACTGTTGTCAATGTTTAAACAAATATTTAATCTAGTGTATTTCTACCGTTCTTGAAAGCTAATTTAATAACCAAATATGTTGTACTTTCTATTTTTATTTCATCAAATTTTCGGTGCAAGAACCGTTTGACATCTCTACTGTCAATAACAGGGAATGTTTGTCTATGTGTTGGCACTCTCTGTGGGCAGATCACTAGATCTAGAGCTACGAAACTTGGCACAAACATACCTAAAAGGGTGGGAATATGCACCTCAGAGCAGTTTTATGAAATTTTAATTAATTAAAAATTAAGCGAAAATTTGGGTTTTTTTTCATTATCAACTTCCGTGAATATTACAGCACAAAAATCTTTTTCACACCTTCTGAAAGTGCGAAATATTTCCTTTTCAAGGTTATTAAATAAGTTGCTTTACAGTGTTTTCTCTAATTTTAATAAATTTTTTAAATGTTTTAGGCACAATTTACAATAATGCTTTTGATTTTTGCACTGAAATTCAAACCGTTTTCATTTTTTAAACAAATATTTAATTGCGTGTTTCTTTTCCATTGTTGAAAACTATAGAATTTACATTTTTTATGTCATCAATTTTACTCTGAGGTCTCTAAACTAAGTCCTTTAAGATAGTTAGTATATTAATAAATGCATCCAATGCGCTGAAAGATGTTGGTTTATGAAAAGCTAAAATATAGAAATCTATATTGTTATGTATAAACTTAAATGGCAAGGAAGTAAATATCGCCTTTTAATTTAATTTGTGTTATTCTTAGAATTTGAATTTAAGCAAAATATTCCGTGTAAATCTTAGAGAAATGCGAGACTATTTTCCAAAGAGGAACGATAAAATTTAAAAATTCAATGGATTTAATGTCAGAAGTGAGTATCTATCTTGAATAAAACATTCGCTAATTCATTGGAATTGGGCTTGGAAATTAATAAATTAGTAAGTTAATTTACTCGACTACCAAAGATTTCAAAGAATAATTTTAATTTGCGGAGACTGTTTTCTGCAAGGGGAAAGAGAAAAAAATAAAGCAAAAACTCCAAATGAGATACAGCAAATGATAAGCAGCAGAATTTCTGAGTAAAGTATGTATTTTAATTAAACACGTGCCTATTTTAAGCGAAAATTTTCAATTTTCAGATACATCTTATCATCTAATTCAACACAATTCAAATACCAATTATTCAAGATTTACTCATTATTTCCCAAACTTAATCAGAATACGAACAAACCTACTTAAAACGGGAAACGTAATTTAAATTTAAATTAAGACATTTTTACAATAGCTTTAGATTAAATCATTCTGTTTGGCTCCAACCAAAAATGGATAAATTTCCTAGCTTTGGTGAGGCTTCGCCGTTAATCAAGAAAACTTCTTTTTTCCTAAAACTCTTAAAACATCACAGATGCATTGCCCATTGTAGAAGAATTTTTATCATATGTGACTTATAATTGCTTTGGAATCTGTGATTTGATGCAGAAGATAACGATGAAATAAATCACCTAGGAATTTTTTTATCTTTCGTAGACTCATATTCCCGAGGTTTATATTTAATGAGTGTCTTCGTAGATTTTATAATTAGCTATGAATGTTCTCTTAGGGATGTTATTACAGGTTCTCAGTTTCTTTCATTTTAGAAGTCTGAGGGCTGCTGGACTTTTAAAATTCTTTTCAAGGTTTCTCATTATACTCTTCCGCTTTTAACTCGAATAAATTGTAACTTCAAAATGATTTTGGTGATCAATACCTCTTTACTTTGTCCCCTAAATTAAGAGTGCTGTTATATTAATAATTTGGAAGTTATTTCTTAATACATTTCTACAGCCTTTCAACAATGATGTTGCTAGTATTGAATAAAAATAGAATTAGTTTTATTTGCACGTGTTATGAACTCTCTAATATAACCAATTTTATATACATTTCAAGAAACGAAATACTTTTATAAAGTTTCTAGTAATATTCCTCATCTTCTAAATTTAATAAACTGAAGCTTTTTCTCAAATGTTAGGGAAATCGACATATTTTTTTTATTCCAACAAATTTGAATTAATAGAATACTTCTAATATGACCAGTGTTTGTTTTTAGCATTTAGTGTATCGGATGTAGATCATGTGTAACTAGGGGGTTGCATCACTTGCTCGCTCCGCTCGCTATCTCACAAGAAGCACGTTGTGATTCGTTTGGGATCACTCCGTGATCCCAGCTCGCTTCGCTATAGAGTTATGCGTTTCTGCTAGTAATAGGAAATTGTAAATACATTGGTTATTAAATATCAAATTTAAATTATTTGAAATTGCATGAACTCCTAAAATTAATTTTTCATCAGTTATAAAAAACTAAATCTTCAGTTTCTAAAATTAAAATATTCTGGTAGCACAGAGATGTATATTGTCTCTTACCAATCAGCACCACTTATCTTAAATTTTTGAAATTTCAAAGAGAAGGATTCAAATGAACTTTTCGCAACCAATAACGAATATTTTTAATTTTTTTCAGGTCTGTTTGGAACATGTAGTCTCATGTTCATAACAAATGTTAAAAAAATTCAGAAATATTCATTAATGGTTGTGAAAAATACTTTTGAATCTTTCCCTTTGAAGTTTCAAAAAATTGAGATCGATGCTGTTGCTTGTTAAGTGACGATATCTAAATTTTAGAAAGAAATTTGAATGCTGATATATATAATTCAAAGATGTGTAAAAATCAAAATTATTTACATCAATCAGAAATCAGTCATTTAAAACTTCTTGGCATAAATAATTGACAATATCTTCAACAATTTTATTTGCCCTAACTTCGTTCCACCAAAATTTTAAACATTCCCGATTTTCAATGAAATGTTGCGGAGAAGAACTTCCTCACATGCATTCACATCCACTCCAATTATTATTCAGCCAAGAACGATACAATGTTTCTCGGTGGGTAGTTATTTATGTGTTGAACCTCAGAAAATGTATATTGCCGAGAGATGATATATCCCATTTTACAACCTTTTACCTAAAAATGGACCATTTCAAGAGAAAAGTGGCTTGAAAGACGCCCATATTAAATATTCAAAATTGAAACCATAACAATTATGTAGTTTTAGCTTTTTAAAATTAATAAGATAGCCTTTTTCAAAATCTCCCGAATTGTTTGCTTATTTCACAAAAACGGGTGATATATGCCGTTTCAAAACCTTTTAGATGAAAAAAGGACATATTAGGCGGGAAAGTGACTTAAATTATGTTCATATTAGCTACTAAAAATTAAAACACATACCAATTATTTATTTTTAACTTTTTAAAGCTGATATGATAGACTTTTTCAAACATTTCAATTTCTTTTAACCAATATTTTAAATATACAAAATTTTCATTGAAATCTTGATCAAAAAAGCTTCCCTACATGTATACATACCCACTCTAATTATTATTTAGTGAGGAAAGATGCGATTTTTTTCTCTAGGTAGTCATTTTTATTTTAAACCTCAACAAAACCTTTGTCGAGAGATGATGTAATACATTTAAAAAAATTTCGCTATAAAATGAAGTATTATGGAAAAAAGTGGCTTAAAATATGTTCATAAAGACTATTCAAAATTAAAACCCGTAATAATTATACACTTTTAGTCTTTTTTAAATTAATAAGATAGCCTTTCTCAAAATTTACAAAAATTTCGAAAACTGTTGCTTTTTTAACCAAGATTTCCAACATAAACTGTTTTAAATGAAGTGTTGCTGTAGAAAGATGATGTAATCCATTTAAATGAAGGATGAATGAGTATGAATGCAAATGCTTCCGCACTTGCATTCATACTCAGACCAATCATTATTTAGTCAGAAAAGTATAACTTTTATCTCTGTGTAGCCAATCAAATTCTAAACTCATGGGTTGATCCAGGCGAAAATTGGGACCGTTTTGCTGCCCCTTCACAAAATTCCACTTCATGAAAACGACCACAAAATTCAAATCCTTAAAAAAGGCTCCTTCACAAAATTCAGATCCATAAAAACTGCCTCTTTACAAAACTCAAATTCACGTAAAATACAGAAATATGACTGATAAAATTGAAAATTTTACACGATAAAGAAATTTTTACAAAAATAATTTTATTTTTCAGAAAATTTTTTTTGACGAAAATATTTTTTTTTCCACACAAATATTTTTTTCACAAAATTAGCCCCTGAAAAAAAAACCTGGATCGACCCCAGAAATCATAGAAAATTTCAGTTTTTGAAAGACGATATAACATATTTCACAACCTTTTGGTTAAAAAGGACAGTTTAAGGTGAAAAATGGTTTTACAGTTTCAATGACAGTTTAAGATGAAAAAGCTTTATCCATTTTTTTCTTTTTCTACAAAAATCTTAAACTCTTTTAAACGAAATGTTGCTCAGAAGGCTTCCCAACATGTATACAGACTCTCTCCAGTTAAAATTTAGTCAAGAAATGTGGAACATTTTTCTCTGGGTAGTCACTTATGTTTTTTAAAACTCGGAAAATTTCAGTAATCGAGAGATGAAATAGCCCATTCCTCAACCTTTTAATGAAAGGACATATTAAGGAGACATTCATTCATTTGACTAATTGAAACTGCGAGACTTAAGCTTATTATGTTCAAACTTATTATGTTATAACTGAAAACAAATCATTGTCTCTCAAAAAAAAATCGTTTTCTCGGACTTCTCGCCGATGTCATCAAACCAAATATGCGAGCTGCTGCCAAACAGCGATTAAGAAATTCCGACCCTTTTTTGTCGCCACATTAGAGAATTATATGTAGAGATATTTGAATTGGTTGTATAGAGATATGTACTTCAGATATATTATTATATAGATTATATTAAACAAACATACTTTGATTAAAAATCATTTTAGCGGATTATATTGTCGAAAAAACATGAAGATTAAAGAAGATATGTATAGTTTATTTATCCAAATAATCGATTTGTTGAAATCGATATATTTTAGATTTCAGATTTTTAAACAATTTAAACTTGTAATTATTGAAATGCTTATAAAGAGAACGCACCACTTTTCATAGGATTGTCTTAAAACTGTCTCCCTTCTCAGATATATTTTTGCTCGCTTAAAATAGAGGTTGATGATTTGTAATTATTATTTTGATTTATTTCTTGAAATTCTGAAAGGTTAGAAAAAACAAATGCTTGTCCTCAACTTGTTCGTCGTTACAATAAGTCTGCAGTTCTTGAAGTAAAAGTAACTATAATATTTTGTAATTTAACATAACTATTACAGTACTGTCAGTCCAATCAGATTGGTTTGTTTTTGAAAGTTGAACACCACTTCCGTAGAAATAGAGTTGCATTTTCGCCTTATAAATGTGAATTATCAAAAAAATCAAAGTATGCTCATCAGATGAATATGACAGTTTGGAAAATATTTTCAAAAAGTGTGGAAGCTACGTTAAATAATTTCTTTTTACGCTCTTGCCTATTTCATGCATTCTTAGCGACATTTAACACTCAGACTCCTATGCCGGCCGTAACCGGCCATGCAACTTCTTTACTAGTGGGGCGGATTTCGGCCGATTGCTGTTCCGAAAGAAGGGAGAAGGCAGTTGGGTGAATGGTCATTTAAAGGTCTTAGGGGAGAGATAAGAGATGAAAGGCCTGCCATTCATATCTCCCACCACCCGTAGTGAGGAGAAAAGGGGGAACGGTGCGGAAGAATCCATTCCACACATCAATTAGTAAGCAAACCTCCGTATACAACTGTACTCAGATGTTGAGAACTCTTAGTAGTCAGAGGGTTAATAATGATATGAAAAGTTTTTTCAGTTCAAATTTTAGATTAATTAAAACTCACACTGTATAAGTGAACATGCCGACCAGTGTATGCTTTACGTGTATTTATATACAGGTGAGCAAAACTTACGGGTAAGTTTAACTGGATTTAACACCCTAAGTCCGTTAACCCTAACCCTGCTACTTCGATGTAACTTTGCTAAAAATCTGTTACAGACTCATGTTTAAAATTTTTTGTACAAGTAAAGTACTCTCATTATTCTGAAATGATATTTGAAAAAAAATTCAAACATTTCTTTTTTGAAAATTGTTTTGTGTCAGAACAAAATTGTGAAATTGGCCATTCTCATGTGCCTTTTCTGAAAATCTGTTATAGATACATGTTCGAAAACTTTTATACAAGTTAAGTACACCTTTCTAATTACACTGAAATGAGCTTTTTAAAAAACTCAAAACTTTAATTTTTGCAATATTTTTTGTGTCAAAATGGGGTAAAATTTCACTATGTCGAATTAAATATTTTGTAAATTTATAAAAACCTCAAAATTTAAAAAACTCATTTCAGTATAATGAGAAAGGCGTACTTTACTACTACACAAAATTTCAAACATGTATCTATAATAGACTTTGAGAAAAGGCACATCGAAGTGGCTAATTTAACATTTTTTGTTCTGACACAAAAAAATTTGTAACAAATAAATGTTTGGTTTAAAAATAATCATTTTGGTATAATCAGAAAGATGTACTTTACTTGTATAAGTTTTGAGAAAGGGTGCATCGAAGTACATCGGGTTTCAACTCCCCTTAATTTTTATTTTAAATAATCAAGAAGCCTCTATATTGAGAGAAGAAAAAAGATTTTCAATCACAAGCAGGGACGGGTCGTGCATAGGGACTGTGGTACTGCAGCATCTCCAATTTTTTCAATTGTGTAAATTTATTTATTTCACATTTAATATTTAAATCTATCAACAATCTAATGGAATTTTATATTAAGCGATTTCAATCTTCAAATAAGCCGCTAAGAAAAACTGAGGCAGAAAACTAAGTTCACTCTCTTAATTTTTCATACCCGAAGATGATGCTCAAAGTAGAAAGTAACTTAAAGTGAAGGGGAACTGAGGATCGTTCCAGCACGGAATTCCGTTAGCGCGCATGCGTAGTTATGGCATTCAGGCTTTCCCTTCCTTTCCCTACTACGTTTTTAAGTGGAAGAGGAACTGTCGAGTTCGGCAGCACCAGTTGAGCTAGAAGCATAGCTTCTCACTCAACTCTGCTTCACCGCATCGGACAATTTTTTCACGTGCTAAAACTATGAAAATAAGTAAGAAAATGAAGGAAAATTAATGATAAGCAAAAATTAAATTGAAATTTTTATAGCAATTAAATTTGAATGAAACTTTTTGCAATCCGAAGGATTCTTTTCGATAATTTTTAGTTATAAATGGAATGAGATACACATGAGAAATTTTCCGCGATACAAGTGTTTTCAAAATTTGAGTTTAACAAATTTCGAGTTTAAATATTTTTGATAAAATACTTTTCTATTAGAAGTGAAAAAAATGTTATAAGTTTATTCATTAAATATAAAACTACTCGAACTTTATGAAAAAAGGCACAAATTGTATGTGGTACAAATAGGCATCATGATCAATGGAGGGTTAAATGTTACAGCAACCCCAATATTACATAACACGAGCAGCCCGTGATCGCAGGTATCAAGGTGTACAGAAATTGTTAAAAAAGTAATTGAGATTATATTCTGCTATTCAAAATAACAGGCTCTCTCTAAACAACATAAAAGTATAATTATCATTTTTATCAAATTGAATTATAACTACTCCAGTAAGCAATCTCCAATCTATGATGCAAAATTCCGAACACTCTACCAATTTTACTTAATAAATAAATAATTTATTTTATATTTGTGTTTCTATACGAATTTAAATTCATCCATGTGAATCACTACTGACAAAATAACTTACTATAAAAATACACCAAGAAAGAAGTCATCCTATTTAGAGTTCGATATATGAATTGTAGGAGAATCATAAAAAGCAATTTAAAGTGATATCTACGTATAGTTTTGAATCAGAAATGAAAAGATACCATGACGGAAATAAAAGTGATAGTGAAATTTCAAGACACTAAATGAAATTTGATTACATACCTTATTATTCGGTGCAGGTTCACCGTTGATAACAGGTGAGAAAGAAAATTTTGTGCATATTCTGCAAAGATAGAAGTTCGTATAAAGATATTCGAATAAAATGGCATGGGATTTGATGTAAATATCTATTTAGATACGATATTACATATTTTTTCAAACGCCTTAGTTACCTTTTCTATAAGCTGAATCTATCCTAGAACTTTTATTTAAACATTTTTGATTAAAATATATGACAACCCGTAAAATTTCAAGTAGGCTTATTTTCATAAGATGGTAACAATTCACAATAGTTTCTTAGTCTTTATTTTCAAACTTTACATATGCAAGTCTCAAGTGAATAGTAAAAGAATGGATAAGAGTATGGGATATACATTGCAAATTTCTCTTTATTTTTTAATATTTATAGTGTAACGAAATTGTCTTCTGGGTGTACGTGAATGCAATCCAATAAGCAGGATTAAAAAAAATAAAGCTCTATATTTTACAAATATTCCAAGCAAGGAAACGTAGCACAAGTATTAACACAGCACTAGTAAAAATTCACAACAGAGACTACCAATAAATCTCAACACAGCGCTCAAAGGTTTCTTGTTAGCCCACCAGCTCGCTTGCTCATCAAATTCCAACTCACTCTTCTTGGCTTGAGAACTTGCCTTTATACTTTTCAATAGCAAGTGACTACGTTACGTAGGAAGTGATGTAATCGCTAGAAAGTTCATGAAAACAGTAGAAATAGGTTGAAAGTTCGAGGTCCTCCTAGAAAATTCCCTTTGTCTCCAAAGTCGCCAAGTTTGTGGCTAAAATGATCACCAAGGTCGCCAAATTTATGGCCAAGTTTGTCGCCAAGATTAGAATCTCAGGGAAACGACTTTATAGCTTTGTAATAATAATTATTTACAACTAAAACTGAAAGAAAAGCGATATATCGTGTATGTGTCTTTAGAAACGTATCCATTCGAAATGTATTCTATTAAAATCAATATTTTAATACTCTTTAATGCTTTAATATTGAGCTAATTAAGCCTATTTAGTGAATTTTTATTTTCTGTTTTGGCAATCAACTTGAGCTTCTTAAGCTCAAGAAACGTCTTTTTTCAACTAATTCTTAACCAGAGAGTCTTTCAGCTAAGTTAAGTTTCAAACCCATCTGTGCATGCCTGCTTTCACACCAAAAGCAATCAAACCAACTTGTTTAGATTTTTTTTCAACCTCCAAAAGTATCTTTTAGAAAAAGCCTCTTTAAACAGTATTTTTCTTAGTTTTTTTCAGTTAAGCTTAACGCTGTATCAGTTTAAAAAAAAAACATTAAAAATTACTACTTTCAATTAGGGATCTTTGTTGTTTCTTCAAGTTAAAGAAATATAAAGCCCGCTTGGGTAAAACAAACCAGTAGTTGTTTATTAAAATTATCAGAGTGCCGTGCTTATTATTTTTTTATAACTTCCGAGTAGGGAAAAAACTAAACGTTAAATTCAGTACAGCTCCTTTTATTTCTCACTCTTTAATCCTCTCACACAGAGCGAGGCGGTCCGGGGCGGTCTAAAAAATTTCTCTTTAGCCCGTCTGAGACGGTTGGTTTCTTTTGAGTTGAGGTGAGGTTCTGAGATCGCTCAGGACACAAGTGTGGTAGGTGGCCCAATTTTCCCTACCAATCACAGCCCATTTCCGGGAGCTTTAAGGGAATGTTACAGCACGGGGTGGGGTGGTGGGGAAAATGACCACCCAGATTGGGAGAGTCCACCCAAAAAGTCTCGGTTTTAAAGGAGCTAGAAGAAAAACTCTCCTTGGGATTAAAGAGTTAATTACTAAAATAAACCATTTATTGCTTTCCTAATGAAACAAATTAACTATTCCTTTAAGAAACTTTAGCAGATCTTATTAAAGCACTAGCTGTTACCCGCGACTTTGTGCGCGAAGAATTTGGATTATTATTTTTTTTAATTCACGAATGTAAATGTTTCGTTGCATTTTGAAAGGGGAAATTAAAAGTTTTCACGGTTGATAATACATAATTGGACGACTAACAGGAGTGTTGGCTGATATAGTTAGGTAATTTGTTTATCTATGCTAACACACTTTTGTATACGACGTTTTTTGTTTTCCGTTTTTTGCATGGATGTAGAGTTTTTGTGGGCTGGACACACGTGAACATTCCACATATAGTTGCTCATGCGAAAAATATGGTTATCCAAACGTACGCCTGCTCCTTTGAGTGTCTGGCCCTGAGCCTGGAATATGCTAACATTAAAGAGAAATGTTACCTTTTGAACTGGGATGGTAAATTCTTCGGTATTATCGGAATGAGTGGAATTAAAAAACTCTCTCCTCTCGCTATGCCAGTCATAACAGTAGCTGGCACGACGTTTTCACCTAGGTATGTAATTTGTAACCGTGAGCCATTGCGCAGTCTCGGTACATCCAGGTTAAGTATCAATAGTTCAGGCACACCGACGTTTAATCTCAGCTTGTTGGAAGGTACCCCTGACAATTCTAAGGAGTTTAAGAACTCTACAGGATATGATTTTACTTGTTATTGCCCTTTACCGTATCTACAGATGGATGTTCTTTAATACCTCACTGTGAAAATCAAACAAAACATCGAGAGTTAATTCACTAACGTCATTGGATCAATGTGTAACCGTATTAAAAACTGTAAATCCTACGACGACTGGAAAACGGAAGTGTAAAGTCTTCTTTGTTGTTTATGGTCAAACAAAGCAATATTTTCTTATATTATATTTAACACTGGAAAAAGCCCGCTCGCGAAACAGTAATTTGACTTGAATTTATTTCTATAATAATAAAAAGTATTGTTAGAAATTGCGTTAAAAATATTTTTTTAAACCTTTAAAACAATCAGAGAAAACACTTCATCGCAAAGGAATTATCAACTTTAGAAAGATAATTTTCTGCTCTTTAATTTGGCATAAAAATAATTGTTGTCTAATAAATGTTTCAGAAGTTATTGGCAAAAAACGTCTAAGCATTAGGCTTAAAGGAGGCTAATTTTCGTTATTTAATTAAATACCTTAAGAACTAATTAACTCTGAAAGTTAAAAATAGCACCTTTGACCTAGAAATATGCTCTAGAATGTCGTGTGTAAATTTCATGTCGCTACCGTTCACCGTTTAGGAGGAGTTCTTGTGACCGACAGACAGACAGACAAATACATGTATTTTCTGCTTTATATTATAGATATTTATAAAAATAAGCAATTTTTTTAAATAAAGGTAAATTAGTTCAAAGTCTAACCGTTGCCTAGCAACGGAGTAGCTATAAATTTGTGTTATTTCAAAATCGTCTGAAAAAAAATTTAAAGTTATTAAACTTTAAAAAATTAATAAAAATTGAAGGAAAAATGTCACAGAAATAAAATTGCTATCACTGAAAAGGTAAAAGTTTGGACTTTAAGATGGTATAAAAATAATTGTTATCGAACAATGTGTTCCGAAGTTAGTTACAGCGGAAAGAAGGATTACGTGATAGTTGATTTTAAAAATAATTTATTCCACATGTTTTCGCATTCCTGAAGGATCAAGTGACAGTTGATTGAAAAATAAAATAATCTTCATCGAGAATTGCTGAGTCAATGGGCTTCGTTAATTATTTAATTGTTGCCTGAATTTTTAAAAATTAATAACTATCGAGGGGAAAATGTCACAGAAATAAAATTGGTATCACTCAAAAGGTAAACATTTGAACTTTAAGATGGTATAAAAATAGTTTTTGTCGGACAATGTGCTCCGAAGTTACAGTGGAAAAACAGTTTCGGTTTATTTCTAATTAACTGCCTGTTTAATTAACTTTTGGACTTCGAAAAGTTCATAAGTGTCTTAAATAATAAGTGTACAAAATTTGGTTGAAGACCGTTCATTGGTTTACGAGGAGATGTGGAACATAGCCACATACATACACACATACCCACAATGAATTTTATTTATATTAAGATTGAACTATATATTTTAACAGTTAAACACGTCAAGAGATAGGTTGAAACATTGAAATCCTACTCTCCGGATTCAATTTTTTCACTGATGAGAAATTTTGCGACTTATGAAATCACCATTGAAGCTCGGCAATCTATGAACTCAAAGTATGACTCAAACACGTCAAGAGATATGTTGAAATATTGAAGTCCTACTTTCTGGATCCAATTTGTTTCAATGACGAGAAATTTTGGGACTTATGAAATCACCAGTGAAGCTTGACAATCTATGCACTCAAAGTATAACTGTCAAAATTGTGTGTATCACTTGTGTGTATCACTCTTTCTAATTTCTTCACCTTCTTTCCTTTTGAATCTGAAAGAAACGGAAAAAATAACAATTTGCATATTTAATCCGAAGAATTACATTATATTAATGTTTTAGTCTTGATATTACATACAAATCCACCAATTTAAAGAAAGAGCTCACATTATTATCGTTTCCCTCCTTATTATCCATCCATCCACCATAATTCTGTAAATTAACCAATGAACAGAAAGAATTCGCACTATCATCCATGTTGCCATGGGAATAAATAAAAAAATAAGGTATAAGCTTTTATTCAAAATGCAATTTAAATGAGAAAATACGTTTATACATTATA
>BGPR01002157.1:102238-127036 GCA_013235015.1 Araneus ventricosus
ATGATTCAAACACGACAACAGATAGGTTGAAACATTGAAGTCCTACTTTCTGGATCCAATTTGTTTCACTGACGAGGAATTTTGGGACTTATGAAATCATCATTGAAGCTCGGCAATCTATGCACTCAAAGTATGACTCAAACACGTCAAGAGATATGTTGAAATATTGAAGTCCTACTTTCTGGATCCAATTTGTTTCAATGACGAGAAATTTTGGGACTTATGAAATCACCAGTGAAGCTTGACAATCTATGCACTCAAAGTATAACTGTCAAAATTGTGTGTATCACTTGTGTGTATCACTCTTTCTAATTTCTTCACCTTCTTTCCTTTTGAATCTGAAAGAAACGGAAAAAATAACAATTTGCATATTTAATCCGAAGAATTACATTATATTAATGTTTTAGTCTTGATATTACATACAAATCCACCAATTTAAAGAAAGAGCTCACATTATTATCGTTTCCCTCCTTATTATCCATCCATCCACCATAATTCTGTAAATTAACCAATGAACAGAAAGAATTCGCACTATCATCCATGTTGCCATGGGAATAAATAAAAAAATAAGGTATAAGCTTTTATTCAAAATGCAATTTAAATGAGAAAATACGTTTATACATTATAATTTCGTCAAAATGAACTCAAAAGTAAAAAATAATTTTTCTGATTACAATAAAATGTATGGTTCGAATAAAAGCGTGGGCGCTTTATATAGCACCTTATATTTTGTGTATATTTCCTTAAGAAAATGGAATATTCCTATAAGGTAAAGGCGCCCACGCTTTTATTCGAACCACGCAGAGTTTACACCATACGCAAAGTTTATAGTTTACACTTTAACCTTTAAATTTCGGCGTAGAGAAAATTTTTACCTGTCCTTGCTCAATGGATATTTTGACAGAAACAAAAGAGCTTCTTTTCCCGTTTATGAAGTAATTCGAAAAAAAGTTTTGTCAGCCTCCGAATTACTCTTTTTGTTCTTCTCAACAACACTCAATCTACGCGATACAACTGGAGTGACTAAACAGGGTAGTGCTGTGAAACGGCCAACCAAGTGATCAAGAAGGCAGATTAGTTACATAGGAGAGGGGAAATATAATCTTTTAACTCGTCATTGTTACAGTAGTGTTACCTACGCATATGCAAAAATTATTTCCTAGAGCATATGGGAGGTCAGCAATTAAAAACATTTAACTCCTTTAGAGGTGTAATAACTGTACTCAAACTTTCAATAAATTCACTTTCTTTTTTTCCACTAGTTTAATAATTCTACTAATATGATTAAACAGGAAATATTTACATATGTACAATAAAATTACCTTTCAAGATTATTCACCATTAATAACTCAGAGTTCAGTACGAGAACCCCTATAAAAAAACATGCACACCCTGTGCAGAGCCCGAAAAAACCTATTTCCCTTCATGGCCCCTACCCACTCTCTCCCGGGCAACTGTTCCTCCCACTCTTCACCTATCCTTTTCCTGAGAGCCGGAATAGCTACGCGCAGGTTAGTGGCATGAGAAGAGGCGTATAGAGAAATAATAGAAGGTATACTATAATTCAGAAAGATTTAATTGAAATTAAATTATCTAGGAAACCTTGACTTTCAATTTAGAAAAAAATAATAATTAACTAAAATATTTGATTCGTACAATTTAATAATACAGAAATGCTCCAATTAAAAGCTTAATCAGTTCGAAGCCGTCGAAAGAACCGAGAACGATTAAATTTTAAAGCAGTTTGAAAATTAGAATCGTGTATTAGTTAACTCAAATTAAAATATTTCGTAAGTTGATTGCGAAATGAACTTCAATTAATACATTACTGATAAATAAATTATCTCGAATTGTAAAGATTTCAAAGATTAATTTTCATTTTCAAAGCAGGGAAATTAAACTACACAAAAATTGCTGCTGAGGACTATAGAAGATACAGCTCCCAAGATCCTACTTAAAGCGAAATTATTATTTTAATTAAACAGCTGCCTATTTAAGATAAAAATCTTTTTTTTTCTATTTTGAGATCGAGTTTATCAGATGATGGTAGATGATTTAGAAACCAATTATTCAAAGAAATTCGACCGAACACGTTTAAGAAGAAACACACTATTTAAATTTAAATTGAATCATTTTACAAAAATATCCGATTAGTTTGGCGCCTGTAAAAATTAAATACTTTTCATATCTTTTGAGAATTCTTTTCTTGTAAATCAACATTTTTTTAATCAAACGTTATAGATGGAAGAGTCAGAGACAAAAAATACCTAGAAATGTTACAGATTTAGCTTATAATTGTTACAAAATCTGTCATTCGATGCACAACTTACCGATGAAATTAACCAGTTTTGAATTTAATTTTATTTTGTAGATTCATATTAGAGAGATTTAGATTTAATGAGCGTCTTCGAAAATTTTATAATTAGATTTGAATATCCTCTTAGAGTTTTTAATTGAGGCTCTCGACTTCGGAGATGCCCTCTACATTTAAATATCTTTGCTCGTTATCAGATGTTACTCTTCCGCCTTTCTTATAATGAATTGAAATTGCATTAAAATAATTGGAATAATCAAAATAATATTTTTTTCTGTCAGTGGAATGATCTAAATTTAATAATTTGAATAAATTTATGTCTTGATTTTTCCTTCAGAGCTTTCGGTTATTTTCAACATAATATTATTTTCAAGCCGTATATTTTCTTTAATTTACTTATTGCAAAAATCATACAAAATGCAACGTGTCGCTTAATGCGCAGAATACACTACTCAGTGATTCAAACCGTTAGTCTAGAATTGCCAAATTTGGAATTTTTCTGAAAGTGGTTATTGTGACAAAATCGACTTGTGGGTGTGCGTGAATGCAGTCCAATAAGCAGGATTAGAAAAACTAAAGCTCTTTATTTTACAAATATTCTAAGCAAAGAAACATAGCTCAAGTATTAAAACAGCACTTGTAAGAATTCACAACAGAGATTACCATTAAATATCAACACAGCGCTCAAAGGCTTCTTGTTAGCTCACCAGTTTGCTTGCTGATCAAAATCCAACTGACTATTCTTGGCCTGAGAGCTTGCGTTTATACTTTTTTAACAGGAAGTGACTTCATTGCGTAGGAAGTGACGTAATCTCCAGAAAGTTCATGAAGCCAATAGAAATAAGTTGAAAGTTCGAGATTCTCCTAGAAGATTCCTCTTGTCGCCAAAGTCGCCAACTTTGCTACCAAGTAGCCAAATTTATCGCAAAGTCGCCAAGTTTGTCGCCAAGATTAGGATCTCAGGGAAACGACTTTATAGCTTTGTAAAAATATGTATGTTTGTATATCATGTATGTATATGATTTATGACACTGTGATTTTTAATGTTATTACATGTTCGTTTTGTGAATATCAGGGTTCTTTGCATTTAAAAAAAGAGTGTTTTTAAAATATTCTACCAAATGTGTCCTTGTGGAATTTTGAATAAATTTACTAAATATCTTCATACTAAATATCTATTTTAGATAATTTTAATGACATATAATTAAAAAAAAGGACAAGCATTAATCAACCTTCATTTAAGTTCGTCCTTTAATCACGATTTAATAAGAAATATTGTAAAAGATTCTAATAAATAAAGCTATTAAAATTCAGATTTCATCATTTTATACAATATGTCCCCTTATCTTAAGATTCAAAATTCTCATTTTAATCCGAGTTATTTTAAAAGAAAACAAAATGTGAGTGGTTCAGAATTATAATAAATTTTCTTACTTTAATTAAACTATATAAATTATTGCTTTGCGTTATCGTTTTACGAATTAATTTTGAAAATGGTCATACCGCGTAGATGTACATTTTTAAGATCATAAAAGCTAGGCTTTATAAAATAAATTTGTAGAAAAGTAAATTTTACTTTTAATTAACTTTTTACATTTTATTTCACAGTAACATTGTAAAAAATATATTTACATCCGAAATATGAAGGCAAGTAAATATTTTGTTTTAATGCAGTCTTTGACGTTTTATTAAATTCTGAGATATGTTCAATGGAAAGATGTAAATACATTTGAATCCGCAATAGAGTTATTTTAAAATTGTTCAAAAGAAATAAAACTCCTAATTTTACAGCAATTTAATTTCTAAGTATCTATACTACTATTGAAGTTCTTAACAAACATGAAATATATAGTAAATATCTCAAAATTAAAAAAATACTTTTCCAAAAATCGTGTATAAATAAATGACATCATCGTGAAAATTTCAGTATTGTAGAAGCAAATAGCCATTTACAGAACTATTCAATAAGCATCTTTTTTTTCCAATGCTGACAATCATCTCCCCTAATTAGCACTTCGAAACAAAACAATTAAGTCTGCTCTCCTTTTTTCCACTTCCGCTCCTGTTTGCTCTTCCAGCGCGGAAGTTGGTTCCGAAAAATAATAATAATATTTTTCGACTGATGCCACAGGATGGTGGTGACATTTCTCGTTAATTAATGGGCCAGAAAGTCAGTAAAGGATTACCTGCGCATGACATTTTGACGGGGTTGTTGGGTTTTTATGTCTGCAACTGTTTATCAAAAGGCATTGAATGAATTCCTGGAAAGGCTTTCGAATGTATTTCTATAAATAATTTGTTTCAAAAAAGGAAAATGAATTGCAAAGGGAACTGATGTAATGCAGTATTTTGTATTGAGCACTGAAACTGACTGCAGGAAATGAGACTGAACTGACTGAACAAACAAAGGTTGGTATTGGCAAAAACTGTTTCAGTTTATTATACGCCTTCATTACTGTACAGTTCTCTATAAATACTGAATTTGGTAATGAATTTGATCACCTTTTTATACAAATGATCGTGGTGGTAATGATAAAAAATGTCTATTTTGTGACATATCTGAGTGGGTGTTGTACATCCGTGTGAGTTTTATCAATGTAAATTGTCGTGTAAAAATGCGAATATCAATCAAAGATAATAATTTTTTTCCAATCCTGTACTTTCTACTTTAGAAGCATATTTGAATACAACAGAAAAATTCTTGTTAACCCTTTATAGTACACTGCATGTTTCAGTTTGAAAATTACTAAATGTATTTCAAAAATGTGTATTAGACACGTAGCTGATTATAAATATGAAAAAGGAGAAAATTGGCATTTTTTTGTTTTCAAGAAATGTGTAGTTTCACAGTGAAACCAATGAACAGTAAAGGGCTATTTTCCCTCCAAATAAGTTATCATCGAAATGCGATTTAAATTATGCATTCAATTTATAAGTATACGTGAGTATTCATGATATTCAAAATTCTTAAAATTCAATATTACTTTCGAAGATTCAATTTTAAAACATATCAATTTGTGCAAGAATCTTCATAATTTTGTTTCTCTTAGAGGTAAAAAGCAATTTAGATCTTCCAATGGCGATATCTTTGTTAATATTAACGGCATTAAACTGGAATATTTATGTAAGTTAACTTATATATCTGGCTCTTAAGTGATGTAAGAAAAATTATTACGTTTTCCAAATGTGCAGTAAAAAAATGCTGAATGTGTGATTTCACTGCGAAAACAAATGAATGTTAAATGGTTAAAGCAGATCTTTATAAAATCATATTTTATGTTGACATTTAGATTTACAGTTTCCAACTAACATTGTTACTCTTAATGTAACTGCTCTATTTATAACATATCGTATATTAGAAAGTCCAATTACCATCAATATACAAAACTGGAACACCACATTACCAAATCAAATGTTTCCTGAAGGTGCTACAGTTCTTTATTAGTTGCCTACGCATTTGTATAAACCTACAATCAATCATACAGTTGCAATGCAAAAGTGACTTTTTCTCTCTAATAAGATTATACTCATTTATTTTAATGGTTATGGTTAGTGAATTTAATTACCAGCATTCATTTTTAGTAACTTTTATTATTGACATGTCAGAAAAAGTCTATTTTAAGCTTTAGATATCTAAACAATTTATGCCAGCTATCCGTACTCCCACGAACATGGAGTATATCTCTCTCCTCTGCTTTAGCGTAATACTGCTTTACTCTCTGTACCACCACTGCTTTATTAAAAATGAGATATTTAGATATTTCACATGTTTTTAACCCTCTGACACTGAGCGAGGCGGTCCGGGGCGGTCTAAAAAATGTCCCCTTAACGGCGACGAAGGCCGGTCTGGGGCGGTTGGCTTCTTTAGAGGAGAGGGGAGTTTCTGAGATAGCTTAGGAAATAAGTGCGGTAGGGGTTCCAATTATCCTTGCTACCTCAGCCCATTTCCGTGCGCCTTAAGGGAAGGTTACAGCAAGGGATGGGGTAAATGACCACGCAGGTTGGGAGAGTCCAATTCATGTCCTCGCCTTCCAAAATAGCCCGGTTTTATAGGAGCTAGAATAAAAAAGTCGCCTAGAGATTAAAGAGTTAATATTTTTATTACAAATGAGGGTATTATTTATTTTTGGAAATTTTCATTCAGTTTGAAATTTAAGCCCTCTAAACGTTCATTAACAAATATGTTTCCAGTTTTTGAACAGAAAGCTAACTTAATTTCGTAGCAAATTCGTTTGAAATAACTCAAAAAGTAAACAAGATTGGTTATAAATGGGTAACTTAATATGTCACCTAAGTATGTTATCTTATGCGGTCGTAATAAACAATTCTGGTTATACAGCAAACTAACATAGTTTTGTCATTTTTAAAGGATAATTCATGAATTCCAGAAGCTGACTATGAAGAATCATCAATTTTTAGATGGCTTTATAAGCGGCATAATGGCTAATTACCAGGTTGGTGTTTTTTATCGTATTTGAATAATCCGGGCCATATTTTCGATAGGTTAGATACCATAGCTGTCGGTTGACAAAATAGCCGCTCTGATATAATAAAATGCACCATTGCTCTGGTTTTTCTTTTGAGTCTCCAACCATATGTTAAAATTGTCAGAATAGATCTCAAAAAAATATTTAACGTTTATCAAAAATATATTTTCATCATAAGAACAAAAAATTATTCCAGGGTCATTGCATTAAATTTATAGAACTACATACGGTTGATATTGATATCAAAACGCCTTGCATTCATGGAGAAAAAAACTTCTCTATTGAAAAGCTTTTTATTTTCCTCGTGCCAAATAGTTTTAATCGCTTGTGAGCTTTTCATGTTATTTAATTAACACTCACATAATGCTTCTTTAATGTAGGACTCAGTTCCTCCCATTGGGGTCTCGGGAAGGAAATTGATTCGCACTCCAAAACGCCATAAAACTTGGTATGGGAAATCCTCTATATCTCGGTAAATACATACGTTAAAAACATAACTAATGTCTTATTTTGGAGATAAAGGGTAACAGCAGAAGGTACAAAAAAAACTTACTTAAACTTAAAAACTTTCGAGAAACTTCGAGAGACAAAAGAGTCACGCGAGTAGAGTAGTCCTACGCCTTTAACATTAGCGGCTGTTTGAAAAGACAGCCTCCCATCATTTTTTTTTGTTCAGTCTTTATAACATTCAGAAACGTTTCATCCACGTCAAACGATACGAAAGAGGATGTTGAAGACAAACAAAATCATGCATAAAATTTTATTTATGCATTTTTACTTATTTATCGTACTGTTTAGTAAATTGTCATACATTTGAGTTTGTATTAAAATATTCGAACGAAACTTCATACCTAAGTTTTCATTTAGAAATAATATTTAAATGAATAAGTCATAATTGTAATATTATAGGAAGAAATAAAATGAGAAAAAGTATTACTGTTGGTCCTTACTATTTTTTGCAACTCGATGTAAGTTGTGCTTGTTATTTCGAAAACAAAAAAACATTGAAAATGATTCCTTAAAAATCCATCTATAAAATACTTCTCTAACTTGTTCATTAAGCCTTTTCAATTAATTTTGATTCTTTTTATTCCGGTAAGTAATTCGATTTTCTTACGCTGAAAAAACCCTTTTTTTCAAACAGATTTTACTACCGGTGAGCCTTTCGGATTCGTTAAGTTTCAAAATACCAGTCTGGACATGACTACTTTCACACTAAACGCAATCATCTTAACGTGTTTAATTTTTTTCAAACTGAAAAAAAACTTTTTGTAAAAGAACCTTTAAGCAGTATATTGGTTTGATTTTTTTTTTCAATTTAAGCTAAAACTTCGCTTCACTTTAGAAAAAAAACTTCCAAATACTATTTTAATTAGGAGTTTTGGTTGTTTCTACTAGTGAAAGGAAAAAAGTGAACGCCAATAAACTAAACTAATATTTTCTTAATTTAGAATTACAAAATACCATGTTTAATATTTTTGTTTGCGATTTCGAGTGGATATTAAAATTGTGAGTTAGGATGATTTCCGTTTCTTATTTCGGATCATCAAAACGATTAAATACATTTATTTCATATCCAAAAATAAATTATTTTCTTCATAAACTGAAGTAGGCAATGGTAATAAAATGGCCTTTTTGTACCTCATTTTGGGCAATTAAAGAGAAGTGTCAACCCCTTTTTTAAAAATATGCCATTAAGTTTTAACCGGTAAAAGCTACCATCAGAATATTCAATATATTTATATATGTACACAATTTTTTTTAAAAAAGTATAAAAAGAAGGAATACAAATATATATATATATATATATAAATATATATATATATATATATATATATATATATATATATATATATATATATATATATATATATATATATATATATATATATATATATATATATATATATATATATATATATATTCAATATACACAAATATTAATTTAAAAATTAAACACCCTTATCAATAATCATACAAATGAAATACAAAAGATAGTTTGATTAAAGACTATTACACTATGAAAAAAGTCAACCTTGAATTGAAATTCCAACAATCAAATGCCTATCAGCCTTGGGAACTGATATGTGTCGCATTATCTCTATAATGATTTCTAAAAATTAAATTTATAGTTTAATTTATTAATGATGTTTCTGTATAGTATATATAACCTATTTTAGTTATAATATTTTCACTATAAATGCGGAACTGTATTTGTACACAGCTCCTGGCTTTATAATTCTTTGACTTTGAATTGACAAGCATTTATTTATTTTCTCGTTCTTTTCTTGAAATATTTTGGAGATTTACTCCTACACTTTCCACTTTTTTCCCAACAACTGGCCTTCGCAGAAGGTTGGCGCCTCTAAATTTCGCATTTAATGCGACATAACCGATTCCTAAGATCGATTGGCATTTGTTGGAATTCCAAATCTGGGTTGTCTTTTTCATAACAATAGTTTATAATCTAATTATCTTTCTGTATTTCATTGTATGATTATTAATTAGGTAATATTATTTTATATTTTATTTTAACTATTGGTTTAATAGGTGTATATACTGAAAATGTTATTTGAGTTTTAATTGTTCGTAAAATATTTAACTATATACGTCTATATATATATGGTACAAATGAATACAAGTTATGTAATGTTTCGTGCATGGCTTCCTAAGGAGAAGAGGCAGCATAATAATGATAAACACACAAAAATGCATTAAATTGGAAAATCAAGCGGGAGTTTTCTCCCCTAGAATTTTTCATGTACTCGCTAATAAAGATCGCCGTCCCACAGACAGACAGAGGAACATAATTCCAAAAATGCGTCATTCGGACTAAGGAAGTGTTTAAACGCTGAGATATATCAAATCTCGAGGTCGAATTTTTTGGCGATTACAATACTTTCTCTTTTCATGCTTCGTATACAAGAAAGTAAAATTCGAAAACGACTATTGCTCATCAGGGAGGAATATCCCATGTCATTCATAAAAAGTGGAAAGCTTCCTGCAGAAAGTGTTTTTTTCTGCTGAAAACCCACTTTCTAAAGTCAACGAATAAACATTAAGCAAAGGACATTTCTTAAATGATCTTTATTTAATATATCAATGGAACAAAAATAAATTTTCAGGTTAACAATTAGAAAATAATAATGTTTTCGATAATAGCCAATAGAACTATTTATTACGGTGTTAGTTTGTAAGCAATAAGTTCTAAATTTAGCATAAGTTGTACATAGTTTGTTGTCCAGGGAGACAAGTCAATTAAAAGATCCTTTCTTTTTCCATATGCATTTTCATTTTTCGTTCTTAGTGTTTTTAGTTTGTTTGTATCAGTGTTCTCGGAAAGCAAGCTTTTTATAGCCTTTGTTATAATTTGTGCAGAAAACGCCAAAGTTAAAGAATTAACCAAAAATTTTTTACTGATGAAACTTTTAGGTTAATTATTCCTTTGTTTCATTTGCCGTTGCTTTCGATATTTTCTAAAGAAGCATTGACTGTCCAATTACACAACAAGAAAATATTTAAAAACACCAAATGTTGAATGAATATATTACAATTAAATAAAATTAAGATCATCAAATCAAAATAGTAAGAGAAAAAGGAAATAAATAAAATGTAAAATATCTGAAAATGACACACAAATATATAATGGCAAAACATTTAAAGGGAGTATATGTTTATTACATACTAGCAGCCTTCGGCGACCAACTTGTTCGACGGGAATTTAATTTCAAATGAATCTCTTGTGTATAAATTGATATCTACGGTTCCCTTAACAAAGTAATTTTAAATTTCAAATTTTGTCACGTGTTCTCTGAATACCCTTGCACCTTTTCTGATAGTAGCCCCTAACGGAGTCGAGTAACTATCTGTGTCATGCAGCATACAATTTCCAGTCATTGGCATGAACTTCACTCTCTTATTCCTCTTGCAAAGTATGCATTTGATTTTAACTTTAAAATGTTGCGGCACATTTTACATCCAGCAGCATACTGACTGTATGAAATTATGCTGATTAAAGCGTATCATTAAACATTAAAATATTTCCTTAGCTTTCAACAATTTAAAATAAACATGCAAATAAATATTTATTTAAACAATGAAAACGATTTAAATTGAGTTTCACCAATGAAAAGTGTTGTTGAAAATTATGCCAAAAAATCTTTTTAAAAGGTTATTAAAATTAGAGAATAAATTTTACGGCAACTTAATTGATATTATTGAAAAGGTAATTTTTTGCACTTTCAGATGGCGTTAAAATAATTTTTGTACCGTAATATTTTCTGAAGTTATTATGGAAAAACTCTAAAATTTCGATTAGTTTTTAATTAATTAAAGTTCTAATTAAAATTTTACAAAACCTGCTCCGAGATGCACATTCCCACCCTCCAAAGAATGTTCGTGCCAAATTTTATAGCTTTTAAGTCCAGCGGTCTGCACTGTAGAGTGTCAACACACATTCTCCTTTATTATTAGTAGAGATATATTTATTACGACCTTTGAACTATTTATGCTTACTTTCGATTTTTTCTGTAACTGAGAAAAATACGTCTGGCATGTTGTCTAGAACACTATACAGAGCCACAAAGTAGAGTTTCGAAACTAGGAAATATTTTAGAAATATAAAATATTTCTAAACTATTATTAGAATCTGAAATCTGAAGTTATGAAATACAACATCTTACTTTCATATTAATAAGTTCAACAATTGCTATTTGTCATCATCATACACTGGAATTTAATATCATCTTAAAACTTCAACTTTCATCCTTCGAGCCTCTAAACCCAATTTGGCATTATATTAGAAAAATACTGTATGAAATATTTTCAAAAGTATGTTTCATAATGAAAACTCAACCTACCTATTCGCCAATTAGTAGATGCTTCGCATAGTTTCCACGATTAAACCTGAAAGCTTTCAACAGTTTCGAACAAACTTGTTCTAGCGAAAGATAGGCTATTTAAGTAATAACATGAAAATTCTGCAATAACAGTACTTAAGCAAACGTGTACGCATTCATTTGTTTACGCTTTAGAAATTGTAATAGCAAATATGTTAAACATTTCATTAATATTTAAATGTAGCTCTGTATGTGCAGAGTTATATTCAATTCATCCATATATATTTATAGCTAATAGCTATCAAGTATGTCAGCATTTAATTTTATTAAAATATATAACGTGTGTCGCTCTTCACATGCAAACTAATTAGGGCTGTTTCTAGGGAATAAAAATTACACGTTGCAGTAAATTCTGCATAGAAGTGGCGTTTATTGAAAAACTGGATTGATTTAATTTTGTGAACTCACATAACAGGATTTTCATTTATAAATTCATAATTACTTGATTTAAAAAGCCAACTTATTATAACGCATGTCACTAACCATCTATATATTAATTAAAAAGTCTGTCAGATGTTAAAAAATTTAAAAAATGGCAGATTTTTTTATAAAAATTAAGGAAATACGTACTTTAAATCCACAACAACACTGAGACAGCTAATATGATAACAAATAATATATTGATTAAGTTTCATCTTCACTATTACGAAATTATATAGCATGAATTATTATACAAGTTGCCTCGTTTGACTGTTGTGCAGTCAGATATAAGGCTGATCAGGAGAGGGAAAATTGACTATAATGATGAAACTCCTTATGGGATCGACACTCACTTCAGCGGTGACTGTTCTAAATTCTGATGGCATCTGTGCTACACTTACGTTCGGATTGTTATGAATCTGTTGATGGACTGCTCCATTAATATCCCAGGATAAAGTACCTAACAGGACAGAAATGCGTGTCTTTTAACCTTACAATCTAGACATGCTCCTGTAAATTGGTCTGTCTACTCTATTTAGCTGTTACGGATGCATGGATTTTCTATCAGCCGGCGACTGCTCTGAATTCTGTTGGCTTCTGTGCTACACTTACGCTAGGAGTCTTAAGCGTCTCTTGAGGGATAGCTTCATCAGTATCAAAGCATAAAGTACTAAACAGGAGAGAAATACGTGTGTTTTAACCTTACAAGCTTAACATGTCCTTGAAAAACTGTCTGTCTACTCTATTCAGCTGGTACGGATGCATGGATTTTCTATCTGCTATTAACTTTAGAATGAACTTCATATGTAAGTGATTTAAATATTCCATTTATGCATCAAATTCTTTGAAATAATGTATCTGAAATTAATTAAAAATTTACTCAGAAATTTATTAAGCAATCAGACATTACTTTTACGATTATAAGGCCGTAAAAATTACAGTTTAACCCTCTATTTTCTGCTGAATCTTGCGATTTTTACAAGCTAATGGGTTTATTTAGTCCTTTTTAAATGTTGAATCATATTATACTAGTAAAGCCTTGCAAGTAAATAACAACTCGCTTTGTTCAACGGCATTTGAACATGTTTTCAAACTTTGCATCCAATAAGTAATTAAAAAATTCGTCAGTCAGAGGGTTAAACAGAACTCTAAAAATTAGAAAAAATTAACGTAATAATGAAAAAAAAAGTAAAGAAATAATAATAATATAGCACACAGAATTCATCCTACAGTATAACATTTCCATGCCTCAAGGATTAGTTATCTTCTTCTCCAACCAACTAAAAAGAATCTGCAGACAATCTGAAGGTATTTGGAACATGTTTTCTTCAGATTTTCTGCAGAAAAAAATGTAAAATATCTGAAGAAAAACATTTCGAAATGCCTTCAGATTTTCCTACAGTCATGGTTTGATTATTGACTTCAATTAATGTAATTATTAATTTCATTATTAACTTAATTAATCTAATTTGTGATTCAACTTACTTGTACGATATCAATTCAGATTGAAACAAGACTTCAAGCACATCCTGTCCGGATTCGAGCCCGCGTTCCTATCGTTGGCAGGCAGGAACGCTAATCACAAGGTCATGCCGGAATACACGAGATGGGGGTAAAGTAATCTAATTGAGTTTGAGCGTCACCATAGCTCTCGTGTTTAGTTGTGTGAAAATCAACCAAGGTCAGAATACGTGTTTCAAAGTCGCAGAGATGTGTAATAGATGAGATTAGTAATATTTTTGTTCAATAATTTAGATTCCCTGTTTCAATAAATTCGTTTTTACTTTTTATCTTTCTGGTAAGCCTTCTCTCCATCCAAAGGGCGCAAGATCCACTTTTCACTTCTTTTTGGAGGAAAATAGCTAGTCAGAAAGACAGTTGGAAAACTGATGGGAAATTAATTAAATTATGGGACAAAAGTTTAAAATGGTAAAACCTCAAATATTTATTTTAAAAATTCATTTAGAATTAATTTTTTCAGTGGCATATTTAAAAAATTTAGTACCTACGACAATTTTCGATTGGGAAATTTTTTGAAACTACTGTCTGCTGTATAATTAAATAATAATGATAATTACATTCTAATTTTGTTTTATATCCTTTGAAAAATAAAGATGCAATAGTAGAGAATATGGTGCAAAGTTTGCTAAATAACTGCAAATTCAATTGAAGACAAAATGCAGATTTTTGAAGCCTTAAAAAATCCACAGGATATTTAAAGAAAGAAATTTAAAAAAATTTTTGCAGAAGAAAAAACGCAGATTTTTTGCTGTCTTTCAAAATCTGCAGAATATTTAGAGAAAAATGTAATAAGAAATTTTTTTGCAGATTTTCTGCAGATTAAATTGAAGAAAAAATGCAGATTTTTTGTGTATTCAAAAAATCTGCATAATATTTAGAGAAAAAAATATATATTTTTTGCATATTTTCTGCAGATTAAATAGAAGGGAAGATGCAGATTTTTTTCTACCTTCAAAAATCTGCAGAAATCTTTAAAAAAACTTCAAAATTTTTTTTTCTGCAGATTTTTTTCAGCTGGGATTTTACAGAGTATTTTATTTTCGCTGGGAACTCGTGGAAATGATATTTCCTGGATGAGAGATAAGTTTGAAGGTGCTGTTCTATTCCACATATACAAAAAAATAATATTACATTCCCATGTTGAGGAACAAAATCATGCATTAAATCTAAATCCTTTTCAAATGGGTAATCTTTAAAAATTCATATGTCAAAATGATTTTAGAAGATACGGCGTACGATGAACATTTTTTTAGGTAAAATGTTCCTTATTACCCTAAAAGTACCAACGATTAGAATACATTTTAGATTTTTTAATAAACAGTGAATACATTCACAATGAAATATTAGAGAGAATCTTTCTCTCGTTGTAGGACATCAATCAATATCTGTCGTTTTCCCAAAGTAATATTAGCACTGATATATCTAAATCCATTTGAGAAAAATACACGTTTTATGAGATTTGCGAATTTCTTTATGAAAAGAATTACTTTCTTATATCGGTGCCTCTTTTCTTTCTGTTGTCGACTGCATGACTGCAGAATGAATGAACGAAAAATTTCATAGTTTTCATTGCTGAATTTTCCTGATATTGCTTTTTCTAATACTGTTCAACGCTGGAATAAGAACAATTTCTGATAGTGAATTTCGCATTATTGTGCAATAATGTGTCTTTCTCTACACTGGTATTTCTTTTGGTTCACCTGCTAAAGTCGGCAACAATGTACTTATTAACATTCAGTGAAAGATAGATGACACGAGCATAGACAAAACAAAATAAAGGAAAATTGCTCAGTAAAATCCTAGTCGATACAAAAAAAAATTAAGAAAAAAAATTTCACTTATTATATGGTTCATGTATTCAATAAACACTCAACAACATCAAGATCATATTTATATGTGATCCATCTTCAATTGTCTTTTTCATATCTTTCTTACGATAATTTAAGTTTATGCGCAATATTTTTTTCTGAGTCTGATTATTGGCAGGGTAGCTCAATTTCTTTTCGATTCGATTTACATCTTAGGGTTTTTGCAATATTCAATGACTCATTCTCTTTTAGTATTATTGATTTTAATTATTTATGATAACTCTAATTAGGCGAGATAATTTTTGGATTTAATTTTCACTATGAAAAGGGTAGCTTTATTTCATTTTAAGGTTTAGGGATATTGCAATTTTTGCTTTTGGATTTTGTATATAATCTCAGTTAATTTTATTTCAAATTCTAATATTTTATATTTTAAAGTCTTAATGTATTCCAAAATCACTTTTCTTAAACTCCAGTATCGTTCTATTTCCGGCGCTGGAGGTATATTAAATCTCTCGTTTTGGCATATTTATTACTAAAAGAATATTTTAATCGTTTCCACGCGCACACAACTAGCGAAATCAGTGACTTATTGCCGCCATGGAGTTTCCCTAAAACACTTACGTAATTTACTTAAAATAGCTATTATTCCCTTCACTTTGATCACGTGTCTATATGTTAAATCCCTACCTGAGGAAATGCAGGGATCTTCTGCTCTCTTTTGGCTTGAGAACTTCAACTAAGATGTACGTACATTCCGTCACTCTCCCGTAATAAAAAGAAATTAGTTAATAACTCGGCCTATTTTTTTATTTAACGACTACAACGACGAATATATATATATATATTTAGTCATGAAGCAAGAACAAGCCGAGTATAGAACTAATTTTCATTTATTTACAAAGTATTTACGTTGATTTTAAAACATAGCAGAGAATTATATATTCAAACATGAAGAGAGTGGAGGATCCACATACTTCTCATACGAGGGTTTCAAGCCAAAAGGGAACGAAAAATCCCTGCGTTTTTTTAGATAAGGTATTAACATATAGACACTAAAGTTAATAGACAGTAAAGTTAAGGGAATATTAGCTATTTTCCGCAAGTTACGTAAGTGTTTTAGGGAAAAGTCTGGCACCGACAACACACTGATTCATGATTTCTGCGCACATGGAAACGATTAATGTATTGTTTTAGTAATAAATATGCCAAAACGCGTGATTTAATATACTTACAGCGCGGGAAATAAAAAGAAATTGGAGTTGAAGAAAAAGTGATTTTCGAATACATTAGTATTGTACTATAATTCAGATTTTAAAAAATATAATATTAGAATTTAAAATAAAATTAAGTGAGATTATTACATATATATATATGAGAATTCAAATTTCAATGGAGAGACAAAAGGATGGAAAGTATTTAAGTGAAAAAGAACGGATGCTTCTTCAGGGAAGGTGAAATCCATACTAACTATGTATACTAACCACATAATAATTAGAAAATGTCCAACACTTCCTGCGAACAGTATTAGCTAATAAGCTAATAGAACACTGTGTTCACCCCGACTGTATAATGTAGCTTTTACTACTGATTTGATTGTTTCGTATATATATATATATACATAATTCGTTGTTATAGTTGTCAAATATGGAACAGGCCGAGTTATTAACTATTTTTCATTTATTAACAAAATATTTAAGTCCATTTTAGGAGTGTGGCGGACATACGTGCATCTCGTATGAAAGTTTCAAGTCAAAACAGAACGGAAAATCCCTGCTTTCTCTCAGATAAGGGATTAACATATAGACACGTGATCAAAGTGAAGGGAATATTAGCTATTTTTAGTACATTACGTAAGTGTTTTAGGTAAAAGTATGGCGCCAACAAGTCGCTGATTTCGCAATTTACACTCATGTCCATATATTAAGGATAATTCAGAATCACACAGAAATTGAACTCTAAAATAAAAATTTCACCTGTAGAATTATCACACACATCTTGAAGAAGAATATGCAAATTACAGGAAACCACCAGATGGCGCGGATAGTACGTCACAATGACGAGAGTGTAAGAGAGGGGTATATAAGGAATGGTGGCAAAGAAGTAAAATTGTTCACAAGCGCTTTAAAAGCCTTTCAGTGCAATAACCGCATAGTTATGGCACAAAGGAAGCATTTGGATGATTTTTTACGTGGTAGAATTATCGGACGACTGGAATGTGGACGTACCCAGCTGGAAGTATCCGAGGAACTTGGAATCGCCCAGAGTGTCATCTCCAGGCTTTGGCAACGATTCCAAGATGATGGTAATGTGAGTAGATGTTATAGCACAGGTCGCCCCCGAGTTACAACGCCGAATGAGGACCGGTATTTGGCAGTTACTGCCAAAAGAAACAGACGGAGCACAGCATCAGACCTGTCTCGTCAGCTCTCTTCAGCTACCGGTACGACAGTTTCAAGACAGACCGCGTACAGACGCTTAGGGCACATTGGTCTATATGCTCGTAGGCCTGTCAGATGTGTTGCACTTACCGCAACTCTCTGTCGCCTGCGATTAGCCTGGAGTAGAGAGCATGCATTGTGGACACCGCAACAGTGGTCTTGTGTGATGTTTTCCGACGAGTCCAGGTTTAGTTTGCAGTCTGATTCTCGCCGGACTTTCATATGGAGAGCGCCAGGTACCCGTTACCACCAAGAGAACACCTTTGAACGACACCGTTACGGTGGTGCAGGATGGCTCGTTTGGGGAGGAATTATTCTTGGATGCATGTTCAGAGTGTAACAATGACAGGCCACATCTATTGGGATGTCATTCTGGAACAACATGTACGTTTGTTTCGGGGCGCCATGGGTGCTGAATTTCTGTTTATGGATGATAACGCCCGTCCTCACCGTTCAAACATTATAGACGAATGCCTTCAATCGGAGGATATCACCCGTATGGATTGGCCAGCATACTCACCGGACTTGAATCCAGTAGAGCATGTGTGGGATATGCTTGGGCGACGAATTGCAGCCCGTCAACCCCCTCCCACCTCTCTACCGGAACTTCGGAGGGCATTGCTTGATGAGTGGTGTGATATTCCCCAAGATCAGATTGATAATTTGATACTCAGCATGCCTAGGCATTGTAAGGCCTGTATTGCATCGTCCGGGAGACATACTCCGTATTAACCATCATACTAACCATGTTATACTGTTTTTTGTAAATAGGTTCTTTTTTGAAATTTGCTCCAGACAGTAAAAATCGCAATTTTTATTAATTATGTGAAACATATAGCATCTGTTTTGCTCTTTACCTTTTGTTTGATAAATAGACTTTACAAATAAGTCAAATTTGTTTTGCTTCTGTTTCTTTCTTTTCCTGAACTTCATTATCCTTAATTTATGGACATGAGTGTATGTGGGCGTGTGGAAGCGATTAAAATATTCTTTTAGTAATAAATATGCCAAAAGGTGAGATTTAATGTACCTCCAGCGAGGGAAATAAAACGAAACTTGATTTTAAGAAAAGTGATTTTGGGATACATCAAGATTTTAAAATATATAATATTAGAATTTAAAGTAAAATTAAGTGAGATTATTACATATGTATATATATATATATCTTTGAATTCGTTCGACACCTAAAAGAGTTTGATGCAATACATACTGACATTGCTGGACATATTGAATATATTCACAAATAATGTGAACTCATTGACACAGTCTCTTCATTTCAAGAATCTATCAGTCCTCACTTTGCCAAAATTTATCAAGGCTAATATCTTCTTGTATTGCATCTAAGGTACTTAATAATGAATGCAGGAAAGATTAGCCTTCAGACGTATAAAGGATTCATTAGGTTAGCTATCATGGATACCGAAATCAAGACGAATCAAATATTCAAATCATGGAAATCGTCAGAATCTCTCATGTTTTTTATCTGTAAATGAAGTAGAGAAGTGAATCCGCAATGCCTAGCTGATTTGGAAAGGGTGACACGTCTTCATGATGCTTTCTCAGTTAGAAAAATTAAAAAGTAATACACATTACGGTGGGCCGAAAAACACTTTTTTTTCGAAATCGCTATTCTAATAGTGCGGAAAGGGTTCTCTCTGGGTTCAATAAACACGGTTTAAAATATTTTTTATTGGATAATATCTTCTGCCCCCGCATCGCACATGGATTTTGGAAATTTGGGTAAAAAATGACAATTTTTTCTCGGCGTAGGAAGTGTAATTATCTTTCAATATTGCTATTCTAATAGTGTGGAAGAGGTGCCCACTGGGTTTAATAAGAAAAGTGTAAAATATTCTTTCGATTGAATAATATCTTCTGTTCCCGCATCGCAATTGAAATTTTGAAATTTTTGAAGAAAAGTACATTTTTTCTGTCTTTTCATGCAAGAAGTGTACAGAGGGGGGGTCACATTCCTCCGCACTTGTTCGCAATCTTCTGAGAATTTCATTCTCCGTATTGCCGTATCTTGTGGTGCTACTGAGTCATTTACTGGGTTTATCTGTGTGCGCGCGCCTGGGAAAAGACTTCGTTCTGCCTTTTGCTACTAGTTCGCGCTACGAAATCTGAATTGTGTGTGAGTTTTTAAATTATGTTCTTCGTTCTTTTGGTTTGATTGATTTGTTAATAGACATGGCATCAAAAATCAGTAAGCGGAACAAATTTAAATGTCCGATATTTGGAAGCCCCGAAGATATTTCTCAAATAAATCTTCCTACATACGAAGATATGCTGCGTTGCTGCTTCTTTGAGGGATTAAATCTTTCACCCAAAACTAGGAACAAAGAACCAAGTTTCTTGAGATTTGCGGAAAATGTTGCAACTAAAATTGAGTCTGTATAGCAAAAGCAAGCACTCTATTCCCATGGTGACCCGTTCTCTAGTACCGCAAATGATCCATACCTACCATGAAAAATATACCAATTTTGAGAAGTCTTACAAAAGATATAATACCAGTTAGGCTTTCGAAACAAAGATCAGAGCATTTCGACAAGAAGCATGCACAAATTTATTTGACATTGCGGTCGGCAAATGCATTACTTTTGAAGATTGCACATGCGAACGCACTAAAAAATTACCTCGAAATTAGCATAATTTTCTGAAAGATCGACGGACAAAGAGACTTCTTTACATCGGCTCACTTGAAATTAATGAAACAAAACGACTTCAGAATATTGTTGATAATTCTGATAAAGAGACTCACAATTTATATTTAAATCATACACAAACCTAACGCAGGTATGTAGATTATGAAGATGAAGAAATGGATTGTTCTTCAGATATATCTGACGTAGATATAAATCTGGACACTTACAAACCATCGACATCGACAGTTTAATCTCTCTTACTGATCCTAGGTACAAACAATTAACGCCGTTTCTATCTAAATCATCACAAATGCGACTTGGCCTCCCTTCAACTGTTGTGGTTGGCGACAGGTTTGGAGTCTCGGACCGGGCTGTGGCTGAAATTGCTTCAAGTTTTCTTCACGATGTCAGTCTCATAACTAGCAACAACTCATTTTGGTGGTTGACAATAAAAAGCTGTGAAGGGAAAAGGCTTAAAGTTTCAAGCTTTAAGTGAAGCTCAGGCATTACAACTGAAGGGGCTTTATTTCGATAGTCGTAAAGATTTTACATTGATAGAGAAGAGAATAAATACTAAAAGATACACGAGGAAAACAAAAGAGGAACATTTATATGTTATTGAAGAACCGGGTTTACGTTACATTACTCATTTGAGCCCATCATTTGGCACCGTAAAACAGCTTTCCGCGACTATTATCGGATATTTTGAAGAGATAACACGAGATCTTTCTCAGTTTCTGGCAATTGGCTGTGACGGCACATCTGTTAATACCGGATGGAAATCCAGCGTAATTCGGTTCAATTACTATTACTTCTCTACCCTTCCTCCGTGACATATTCACTGCCGTATTTAGTTCCATTGTGCGTGATAAGAAAAATTCAGAATGGGACTTGTTCACTTCCCGGTCACACACAGGCTGTGGAACGGTGGGTCAAGTTAGTTACAGACACATCCGCTAAGGTTTATGGGTTTCAAAATAGAGACATGTTCATTATATCCACATTATTTTCCCGATCAATTATTCCTGAATTCGAACATAAGGCTGATTTCAAGCCTCTTCCTGCTGATTAAGTGTAAGTAAACTTTTGGTAATGGCATGTCATAACATTCTATGGTTACAATATTCTTAACAAATATTATATTAATATATTGTGACTCAGCGATATTTAATAATTTTCAGGCAATATAATCAATTATACAATATAATGCAGCAATAAACATTGTTTGCATCCATCTATTTTTCATGTTTGATTTATTTCTATAACACTTAAAAGAGTGCAATTTTCTTCAAAAATTGCATAATTTCAATTGCGATGCGGGAACAAAAGATATTATTCGATCAAAAAAGTATTTTACAACTTTCTTATTTAACCCAGTGGGTACTTCTTTCGCACTATTAAAATAGCAATATTGAAAAATAAATATATTTCCTACGCCGAGTAAAAATTGCCTTTTTTTACCAAATTTCCAAAATCCAAGTGCGTTGCGGGGGCAGAAGATATTATCCAATCAAAAAAATACTTTACACAGTGTTTACTGAACCCAGAGAGAACCCTTTCCGCACTATTAGAATAGCGATTTCGAAAAAAAGTGTTTTTCTGCCCATTCTAATACACACATGCAGAACTCATCTCGATTTTTCGGGGTGACTATTGCTTAAAAAGCAACACCACCTATCTCTTTTTTTTAAATTTCAAATATGAAGAAAATGCCAAATGTTTCGCAACCAATAACGAATATTTCTAAATTTATTTTCACATTAAGTAGGAACAAGCGGTTTTATGTTCTTATTAAATGTTACAAAAAATCAGAAATTAGAAATCAGAATTCGTTATTTGTTGCGAAAAATTGAGTATTTTCTTCCTCTTTCAAATTAAAAAAAAATTGAGATAGGTGTTGTTGCTTGTTAAGAGACGAAATAATGTTGTGCCCTCTTCAGATGGAAATATATCTTGCAATTTTCATTAATCTTACCCAGAGTTAGGGTTTAAAATGAGAAAATTCAAATTCTGAACTCTTCATGCGGTGCCGGGCCTTGTAGGGTAAGCTGTAGTTTCTTCGCTGAGTTTCCGAAATTTCGAAAGGTAATGCGCCTCTAGAGAAATCATCAAAATGTTTTCATATTTCATGGAACATCACTAAGACGCACCAACTTAAAAATTGCTCGTGAAAACTTTACATATTATCCTACAATATCTTATCTAGATGTCTATGTCTTGATATCCTGGTAAGCTTTGAGAGTGATGACAATATTACATTTGTATTTGGCAACACAATACCTGCTGGTAATTTTCGAAATGTTATATGACATAAAAATATCAATTATCTCATATGGTTTGAAAAATAGTTGAGAAACAGACTGAGTGACTAAGAACGCAACACATGACATTTGGAAATAATCGATTTTTTTCCTGTGAATTGACTTTAATGTTACATTGAGAATTTATGGATATGGCTTTGCGATGAGTTTTTAAATTTTCTCCAGAAAGATGAATGTTAAAAATGTATTAACATTATCCGTGCTCTAAATGCTGAATTGAAAAGTTTATTTTAATGATGAGTGAGAACATTTGTACTTATCAATAATGAAAAAATAATATTCCTGGTCAGAAACCAAGATGCACATCAAAAATTAAACAGTCCTTTTGACTTGTTTCTGAGAATTAATCTCGCCGTAGTTTTACTGCTGTCAGAAGAGCACAAGATTTAAAAACTATATTGTTGTAACATGCCAGAATGGTAGCCTAATAAATTTCAAATTATATTCACTATATAAATTCATTATAATTCATATTATAAATAGCCTATTCATATTATAAATAGCCTATTCATATTATAAATAGCCTATTCATATTATAAATAACAATTTATTTTAATCTACCTTTTAAATGAAAACTTAGTTTTACCTTGAACTTCACATTACTTCTTGACCTTACTCGATTAAAACAGCCTGGAATTTTCTCCTATGCTTTCCACTAGTTTCCACTGATAAGATGTCTAATGATATTTAAATAAAAACCATAACAATTTATAATTCTTTATAAAATATTTCTGTAAAGATTGATTTATATATTATGACATAAATGATCCCAAATGGATGAATCCCAGTAACGGTTATCGAGAAATTAAATTTTAAAATTGTCAGTTAACTCAAGTTTTTGATTTTCACATTTATTTTCCAAAGAAGAGACATGTAAGGTAACACAATAGGTGAAATTTTGAAATTGCTATTTTTTTAAGCGAATTGTCTGTATCATTAGTGTTAAATCATTAAGCCTAAGCTCATATAGGTTTAGCATGCCATAATGATTTATAAATATTATTAAGTTAATAAAAATAATTACTATGAATAAACTAATTTCCCCATTTAATAATGTAATACATTAAGGCATCTAAATCAGCATATGTAAATGCAAATATTAGCGAAATTTCATAAAACACAAAATAAAGAAAAGGTAATTGAAATTTTTATTTACTGAAAGTAAATCACCATTACATTTATTTTGACTGAAGTTCTTGAAATCAGATGAAAAACAGATATGGCATATGGTTGAAAATTGTAAAATACTAAATGAAGAAATTAATTCAACTTTTGATTTGATAGAGTTACAATTATAAGTCCTAACATTCAAACGATTAAGAGCGGACTATGATAAATGTGTGGTGATTTTTTTTTACGTAACTTAGCTTAAAAGTAACTTTTACTTAGCTTAAGTAATTTTTTAAATATCAGAAAGAAATCAGTGCACTTTCAGAAATAAAATCGAGAAATATTTTTAATTTTCGAATGCCGATAGTCAACACTTATTTCAAAATCTTCATATCATGAAAATTTCTCAAAATCTCAATATACATATTTTTTTCATCCTTCTTTCATAAAATGTTTTGCGTAGAATTTAAAAAACCACAAAAAAATCTGAATGATCGAAACGCAAATATAAAAAAAAGAAATACAGAGCAGTTTGAAATTTTGGTTTGCAGAAACTCAATTCACATCTTGATAAATTTTTAACGAAATATCCTCAGAAACTTAGCAGAATTAGGATCTATTTTGTACTATATCCTCTTTCTCATATTCGAGGACCAGGCAGAGAAACTCCCGGATTTAAAATCCGAAAGCAGTAATCGTCATCACTACGACTTTTCTTCCCCAAATAGCCAGAACTTTCTTATTTTTTCCCAGTGAAATGCAGCCAACTCGCCAGCAGATAAAAGCGCTATACATTCTCTACCTCTCTTTTCAATTCGTAAGCATTTGATACA